>JAHBCN010001127.1:65000-130267 GCA_019359885.1 Listronotus oregonensis
AAAACCAAAAAAAAAAAAATTTCCTTAAAAAAACAAATTATGTTTTCCTTTAAAGGAAAAAGGCCTGTTTTATTTTTGGTCTTATAAAATTTTAAATTATTAAAAATTTAAAAATATTTTTATTAAAAAAATAAATTATATTTTTTTAATATATATATATATATATATTTTTTTTTTTTAAAAAAAAAAAAAAATATATATATATATATATATATATATATATATATATATATATATATATATATATATAAAGGATGCCACAGATTCGGGGTGCATGCATGGGGATCTCGGAAACCGTAAGAGATACAAAGCCCGGGTTAAAATTTTTTTAAATTGTGTAATTCCCCAAAAAAACCATGTTCACTTTAGAAAGTTGCAAAATTCCAGTATTTTCCCGGGGGTACCCCGGAAAAAAAAACCAAATTTCCGATTTCGTTTTTTTTTCTGACGTTATTTAAAAAAAATGGAAAAAAAAAAGACCTTTCTTAGGGGCCCCAAATCTCAAAACACCCCTTTAGAAATTTTCTGTACGACGTTTCTTTTTTGTTAAACCATCATCAACTTTTTTTTTTTAAAACGGACCTAGGTTTTTTTTTTTTTTTTTAAAACCCTTTTATCCCAATTACAAAAATGTATAACACTTAGTTATTAACAAAAATGATGTGCTTTCCCTTTTGTCTAACTCGTTGTCTCTTATGGAAAATATGTTTATTTAACAAAAAAATATTAAGTGTTATACATCGTTGTAATTGGGATTATAACTGCTTAAAAAAAAGCAATAAACAATTCAGTGCCGTATTTAAAAAAAAAAAGTTGAGGGGTTTAAAAAACAAACGCTGTTTTATAGGGGGTTAAAAAATGGGCCTGACAAAGTGTTTTTTTTTTTTCCATATCTCTTTAAAATCATCAGAAAAAAAAAAAAACGAAAGGGGGAAATTTGGGTTTTTTTCCGGAGTCTCCGGAAGTACGGGGGTTTTTTAACTTTCTAAAGTGGACATGGTTAGTTACGCAAATAAAAACTTTGCCATAATTTAACCGACTTCGTATCTCTTAGGGTTTTCCCCAGATCCCCATGCATGCACTTGAATCTGTAGCATTTTTTGACGTAAAGACTTTTACTTATTACTTCACCAGTGACGTCCGTACGGGGGTTTGACTAACAATTTTCGAAAGAAAAAAATGGTACGTCACTGATCTTTTTAAAGATCAAAACTATTTTGAAATCCCCATTTATTTTGAACATCACTGGTGAAAGTCGAAATTTTAGTTTTTGTGCCAAAAAGTGTACCAACTAAATTTTAACTAAATACCAAAAACCGTCGCAATGAACCAAAAAAATTTTTTTATTGTTATTTTTGGAAAACGTACGTCGTACAAAAGGAAGTCTAGGTACCAAATTTGCTCCAAAATAAATGGGGATTTCAAAAATTGTTTTGGTTTTTTAAAAAATCAAGTGATGTCCCAAATTTTTTTCTTCAAAATTTTTCAGTTCAAACCCCGTACGGACGTCACTGAAGTAAATTTAAAAAATCTTTTACGTCAAAAAAAGGTCTTTATGATAAAAAATGTGTGCAAATTTTATAAAAATATCTAAGAGTTGTAAAAAAATTATGATGAAAAACTCACTTTTTTTTTAAAAATATTAACACCCTGTAGTTCAAAAACTAAGAGGTTTAGGACATATGTTGATATAAATTTTCTCCTTAAAATCCCCAAAGGATTTAACCCTGTTTTTTTTTTTTTTATATATATATATATATATATATATATATATATATATATATATATATATATATATATATATATATATATATATTTATATATAAATGGTAATTTTGCAATTACATTTAATGGAATAATTCAAAAAATTTGCTTATTACAATTTTTAAAACTTGGCACGAGGGCTTGTCAGATTGGTCTCTCAAAATTTATCTTACATTTTTTCTGTAAAATGTATAGGAGAGCAAATAATTGACCCCCTTAAAATTTACATGGGATTTCCTATGTTCCGCTCGGCAATTATAAAACAAAGATGTATATGTATGTATCTTAGAATATTTTTTTCGGTGCTTTATCTAACATATTTCGTTAAAAACTAATTAGGTTATTTTTTCTGCTGGTATCAATCTACGGGTTACTGATTGTCTAAGGTAAGTAAAAAATTACAAAGGAAAAACATGTTTCACAGTTTGACACACATTTTTTTTAGTGGCTTCCATTGGAAATGCCAAGACCAGCTACTATCGATTTCCGAAATTCGATATGACAGACCCTAGTTGCAAGGCTATCGTTAGTGAATTAATTCATATCGATCACGAATTTTTAGGAATATCTTCCTTACTCTTTCCAGACCTAATGAAATTTCTATGAAATATGGCGATAAACCAGGCAAATCGAAAAGGCAGATTGACGCCATCCCAGGAATAATCCAATTTCTTCTTAGTGATAATTTTAGTTCAGTAAGGCACATTGTAAAACACGAGAAATCGCAAAACCTTATTAAACATATGAAATCAATTTTCAAAAATTTGGGTCCTTGCGGACACTTTGTAAAAGCATTTGTTTATTACTGGTCCAATGATATACTGGATAAAATCGCAAATCATCAGGCACCTGAATTTTTTGATGATTGATAGTATTTAAGAGAACAAAAAATATATATAAAGTTGCCCTTAAAAAAAGGTTTTTTTGTTTGCAAAACCTTGAAAATTTTTAAAATAAAACTCAACCTAAAAGTAACAAATAAATTTGGATTAATAAATAAACCACTAAGAATGAATGGGAATGCGGTCGAATCTATAACGCTTAGCTGCTAAAGTAGCATTTAGGGAAAGTTTTTGATAAATTTCCACAATGAAAGAGAGAAATAACTGGGGCAGCATCCACTACTCCGACGGAATCGCTGGAGATTATTACGGGGCTCCCACCTGTCCATATAATGAGCAAGGCCTCAGCAAGGGCAGAGGCACTAAGACTGGAGTGTGGGGGACGGTAGAGGATGAGGGGGAGCACTGTGACATCATGGGCCAAGGGAGAACTCTGGCTCTTTCGATTAAGCAGGATAGCATCCCCCTAGTAATCCACTAAGACCCCATGCACAAGGTGAACATGGCATCGGCGGCTCACAAACGCTGTGGGACACCAAGCGAAGGAACAGTTATCTATACAGATGGCTCGAGGAAAGGAGACCGCACAGGCTTCGGTTTCTATGTAGAAAGAACGAACTACAAATTCTATGTATGGAACAATGGGAAAATATGCAACCGTACTTTAGGCGGAAGTTATGGCAATAGTCAAAGCCATAGAATACTGCCTTAATAAAAGTCAGGGAAAGATAACCCTATGTACTGACAGTCAGGCCGCGATCGGGGCGCTAACAAATGCAGTGCACAGATCTGAACTTACGAATAGTTGTCAGGAAGTAATTAATAAACTAACGAAAATCGCCAGAGTCACCCTGCAATGGATCCCTGGACACAAAGGGATCCCGGAGAATGAAATGGCTGACAAACTCGATAATTTCAGAGCTGAGGACAATGGACCTGAATATACCGTGGGAATCTCTTATAACACGGATATGACAGAGATATCAACATGGATAGAGAAACGGTTCGATAAGAACTGGAAAAAGACAAAAGCCAGACAATCAAAGACCAATATTGGGGAAGACCTATGGAAGGACCTTCCGATGAGCATATAAAGGACTTCAATAGGGTGCAATTGAGAAACCTTACAGGCATATGATAGGTCATTGTAGAAACAGGCACTATTTCAACAAGATAGAAAAAAGTGAGACAAGTACATGTAGATGGTGTGGAGAGGGAAGAGAGGACGCCATACATATACTTAGAGATTGTCCAGCACTAGGGCACATCAGAGGGAAATGTCTAGGAACGGCATGGCTTGTCCTAAATGGCATAATATTCCTACCACTAACAGGACTCGCATCACTAGTGAGGAAAATGGGGCTCTAGAGCAAATGACGGCCATTCAGGTAAAGGTCACATAAGGGACAGTACAGCGTTACGGAAGTGTAGCTTATGGGTTGGTGTAGAGCATAATGGGCTTAGGCCTCGTGATCAGGGCCATGCAGGGAACTACCATGCTAGGCCTAGATAGATAGGCCAGAGTAGAATCGACTGAACTATATTAAAGTATTAACGGTCACTCTTTTGTATAGAAGATTATCGCATGAAATTTCTCACGTAACAGTGTTGCCGATGTGATGTATAATTATTACACTTAAGTATAATCAAATTGTTACTTGGTTGGTTCTATGTTTTGTAACTCGTTTGAATTTGATTCACATACGACTCAATTTTTGAACTTCTTTTCGTATGAATCTTTAATACTTGAGTGAAAAGTTGTTGCAACATAATTCATTAAAACTGTAGTAGAGGCATACTTGTTAAATAGAAAAAAAAATCCAAGTATAACCAAATTTAATAATTTTTTAATTAATATTTTGTACTTGTGTTTTGTACTTAAATTAAGTAGACGAAAGGGGAGTTCTAGTAAGATGGTCAGGTGCCAAGAAAAAGTTGCTGTTTAGGAGTATCCAATCATCAAAAAATAGAAATCAGTTAACTTTTCGTAACTTTGTCCAACTAGAACACAAAAAGGCCCTTATAAGTTTTAACACAGAGCACCTTAAGCTTTAGTCTTGCAAACTGGCAATTCTGTATTTTTAATAGGCCTTATGTCATCAATTAAAATTAGATCTTTAAAAGCCGCAATTCAAGCAAAATTCTTAAACAATTTTAAACACTACAGTTAACACAATACGAAAACAAAACATTTTTAAATGTAATTACTGCCGGTGCTAAAGTTAGGTTAGATTTTTTAGGCTATATCATTTACGAACGTCACAATCTAATGTTCCATACAAAGGCATATTCAGGGGGAACCTCCCGCCCGGCAGACACAGGCCACATATAATAATTTATAATACTGTAAAGTAAATACCTACTGGCTACAGTTTTATCTTATTATTTCAGGATGATCTGTAACAAAAAAAATTGATAATACGTAGTTTAGAACAGTGACAAACTCCGGTGAGCCGGTCAGGCCAACAGACCAAACTACCAAACTTTCCTTTCCAAATTATTTTTTAGAAACCTTGTGGGAAAGTTTTTGCATATTATAATAAAACCAAAATATAGTTTAATAAATATTTATTCATATTAATTTATAAAAGGAAGTTTTCGTTTCCGAGATAATCGGTTCAGCGGCCACGCCGACCAATCTCGTAAACTACTCAAGAAGCCAATAAACAGCAGTCCCCTAAATAATTTTGTTAAATGTACAAAACACTTCATTTAATAAATTTTAGTTATTTATTTAGAAAAATTTTGTTTGTAGCTTAATTGGAAATACAGAAATATGTATGGGGTGTGATAAATGTAGAACCTTGGGATTTTAAGGGAAGTTGTTACTAGGCAAAAATACACCCTGCTTCTACTAAGTACCATTAAATTCTATATTGAATAATTAAAAATGTTAATTCTACAAATATGGTTCTTTGCTATAATATGTTTACTAAGCTATTTCTAATAATTAACAATTGCCTAATGCAATAATATAAAATAAGTCTTTTATTTACTTAAAATCGGTATTAGGTGATTTAGAAAAAATGTGGGCCGCACAAAAAAATTCGTCCCTGGCCGATTCAACTTTACCTATCTCAATGAGCCATATATATAAATCGTTGCCCATCTGCTCCTTCTTCATAGGCCAAAAGCGAGATTTTACTTTCTCAAAACCAGAAGTAAACTGTGTCCTCACTGCTGTGGAACCTTGTCATTGGGATACGCAGACGATCTCGTCATTATGGCTCAAGGAAAATTTAACAATACTGTTAGGGATAAAATGCAACCGGCCCTAAACGCAGTCACCAGATAGACGAGAAAGGAGGGACTAAGCATAAACCCCTCGAAATCAGCCATAGTTGCCTTCACCAAAAGGAGAAATCTAGAGGGCTTAGGACCCCTGAACCTACGAGGTGAAGCAATCAAGATTGTGGGAGAGGTAAAATATTTGGGTGTCATCCTAGACTCTAAACTTACCTGAAACCAACATCTTCAGAAAACAAGAAAGAAAGCGGAGATGACTCTTATGTTATTCAGACGCTCTCATGGAAAAACATGGGGCCTTAAACCAAACGTGGTTTATTGGTTATATACCATGGTGGTAAGGCCTATGATAATATACGCATCACTGGTATCACTAGTATGGTGGACAAAAATGATACAAAGAACTGCTGTTACAGAACTGGCCAAGGTATAGTGACTTGCTTGCTTAGCTACAACAGGAGCAATTAAAACAACCCAACAGCAGCCATGGAATGTCTCTTAGACCTGCCACCACTTAACCTCATAGTGATGGGAGAGGCAACTGGTGTCTACGCTAGTTTGGAACACAACAACATAAAAAGTCAGGTTGGCGGCAACATCCTGGACGAGAGAACAGACCAGATGATTCCCATACTCATTCAACAAAAACTTCGAGATAAAAATTCAGATCGAAGTGAGTGGCGACAACCCGATCTCCCCGGCACGGTTGGAGACATCATCTGGTATACGGATGGTTCCAAAACCGGACAGGGAACTGGAGCGGACGTGTACAGTGAAATGGGGAATTCACAATTCTCTATTCCACTGGAACACACAGTACTGTATTTCAAACGGAAATATATGCTTTACTGCACTGTGCAAAAGAAAATAACAGGAGGACTTACAAAAACAAGCGGATCTGCATAATAACAGACAGCCAGGCGTCACTAGGGGCACTAGTAAACCCCAAGGTGACGTCCAAGCTGACATGGGAACGCCAAAAGAACTGGAGGTCCTGGGAGAACGCAACAGGGTAACTCTCCTGTGGGTACCAGGACATTCGGGAATAGAAGGCAACGAAAAAGCGGATGAGCTAGCAAGACATGGATCATCCACACCATACTTTGGACCAGAACCTGCTCTTGGAGTGACCAATACCACAGCACGAGCGCAAACCAGGGAATGGATCTGAAAAGGGGCCCATCCAAAGGAACGAAGGAAGAACTACTCAGACAAAGTAGGAAAAGACTTCGCATAACAGTAGGGTTGCTAACAGGGCACGATAACCTAAGAGGGTACCTACACAAGATAGGCTCATACAATGGGGACCCAAGTTGCAGAATGTGCGACGAGGGGAAGAAACAGCCCACCACATACTGTGTGAATGTGAAGCGTTAAATCACAAAAGACAGGCATTATTTGGGCAACCGAAAATGAGCCCACAGGAATATATCAACCAACCAGTCTCGGGGTTATACAGACTTGTAAAGGAACAAGACTAATGGGAGGATTAGTATAAAAGACAATGGGAGATTAGGCACAAAAAGTCCAAGAGGCTGCGCTGCCTCCGGTAGTGAAAGACGGCTCCCAGGAAGAAGAAGAAGAAGAAGAACTGTTAAGAAAAAATTACGTAAACCATCCTATACTACTACAATAAGGTTGTGATCGCACTGTCGTTCGAAGGTCTTTTAGGAGAAGGAAAGACCTTTGCAATTAGCATGTACCATAGTTTAGGGAGACATTTCTTGTTGCTTTATTAAGTTCTGCCAGAAAAGCACTACTACTGGTTAGTTCTTTGGAGCACAAGTAGGAAAAATATCAATAAAAAAGGTTAGGTTCCCTAGAGCCCATCGGTGGGTGAGAGAAAGCAGCTTTCTTATAAGACTTAATGAGATAAAAGGTGGAAACAGTATTTTAAATAGGGTCTGATTTGGAATACATACAGGGTGTACAGGTTACGACGGATTTTTTTATTTAAAAGAGAAAACCAATTTTTATAGTTGTTGTGGACAGGGATAAAAGTTATTATGCCAGTTAAGATTATTCTTAAAAATAACGCTCACCAGGTTACACAACTCTTTGTTATGCAGAACTTTGCCGCATAAGCAGGGAATACAAATTAGTAGACATTATTAGCGACAGCGAACATAATTATATCTTTGTGACATTGAATTGAATAAGACTTTAGCACCTTATTCTAATATTTCTGAAAGGTATTTTTTTGTGTTCCTTCTAAAAGTCTGTATAACCTCGAGATTAGTTAGTTGATATATTCCTGGAGGCTCATTTTTGAATGCCCAAATAATGCTCCTTTTTGATTAACTCATTCACAGGATGGTAGGCTGTTTCTTTCCCCTGTCCATATTTGCAACTTGGGTCCCCATTTTATGAGCCTATCTTGCGTAGGTCCCTCTAGGTATCGTGTCCGTTAGTCTTTACTTTTCTATTGGATTGGATGCCTCCCCCGGAGTATTCCTCGTGTTTGTTTCGGATCCATTCCCTGGTTGCCCTCGTGCTGTGGCTTTGGTCACTCCAAGAGCAGGTTCTGGTCCAAAGTATGGTGTGGATGATCACTGTCTCACTAGCTAATCCGCTTTTTTGTAGTCTTCCATTTCCCAATGTCCTGGTGCCCACAGGAGAGTTACCTTGTTGCATTCTCCCAGGGCTTCCAGTTCTTTTTTGCATTCCCATGTCAGCTTGAAAGTTATCTTGGGGTTGCTAGTGCCCCTAGTGACGCCTGGCTGCCGTTATTATGCAGATCTGGTTGTTTTTATAAGCCCTCCTGTTATTTTCTTTTGCACAGTGCAGTAAAGCATATATTTCTGTTTGACATTCAGAACTGTGTGTTGCTAGTGGAATGGAGAATTGGGAATTCCTCATTTCACTGTACACGCCCGCTTCAGCTCTTTGCTCGGTTTTAGATCCATCTGCATACCAGATGATGTATTCAACCGTGCTGGGGAGATCGGGTTGTCGCCACTCACTTCAATCTGGAATTTTTACTTTGAAGTTTTTGTTAAATAAGTATTGAGGAATTATCTGGTCTGTTCTCGCGTCCAGAATGTTGTCACCAATCTGACTTTTTATGTTGTTATGTCCCAAAGTAGCGTAGGCATCAGTTGGTTTTTGTTGCAGTCGAAAGAAGCCCATTCTTGCCCCTTCCATCACTATGGGGTTAAGTGACGCAAGGTCTAAGGAATACTCCATGGCTGTTGTTGGGGTTGGTTTGATTGCTTCTGTTATAGCTAAGCAAGCAAGTCTCTGTTCCTTGACCAGTTCTGTAACAGAAGTTCTTTGTCGCAACCTTGTTTTACCACCACGGTATATAACCAATAAACCATGTTTGGTTTAAAGCCACATGTTTTTCCATAAGCGCGTCTGATTAACATAAGAGTTATCTCCGCTTCTTTCTTATTTTCTGTAGATGTTGATTCCAGGTAAGTTTAGAGTCTAGGATGACACCCAAATATTTTACTTCTCCCACAATCCAAATTATTTCACCTCTTAGATTCAGGGATCCTAGGCCCTCTCGTTTTCTCCTTTTGGTGAAGGTCACCTTCATGGCTGATTTGGAATGGCCAATGTTTAGTCCATCCTTTCCCGTCCATCTGGTAACTACGTTTAGGGCCTCGAAGGTATTAAAGCCGGTTCTATTGACGGGCTTATAAATAAATTAAAGTTAATAAATTTTAGGGTAAAGGTTCGTTAACAAACATTATACATTGGATTATTTGTGGTAGAGAAAAGTTCTTTAATAAAAAAAAAGAAATATAGTTGGACCCTACCAGTACTAAACCTTGAAGTATCCCATCATTAACTTGGTGGAAGCTAGAAAAGTGACCATGGACCAAAAGAGACACAAGCACAAATTTGAATAGTCTTTAAAATTTAGATAATAGTTCTTTCCTACTTACAGGTTGAATAATGTTTTTGAAAAAGAAAAGTCCGGATTTGTTTTTAAATTATAATAATATTATAATATATATTATTAATAATTTATTAAAAAAAAGATATTATTTTAATATATATATATATAATATTATATATATATAATATATATATATATATATATATATATATATATAAAATATATATATATATATATATTATATATATATATATATATATATAATATATATATATATATTATATATATATATATATAATATATAATAATATATATATATATATATAATATCCCAAAATAATGACCAAGAAATATTTTTAGGTCAAAATAAGGCAATTAACTAAACCTTGCCTTATCCGAAAGTTAATAATAACAAAGATACAGAGTGTTAAACTTTTAATTTTGCTTTCGTTTTTTCTTAATAATTCTTTAACCAAATGACCTAGCGCTACAAAATTTGGATGTTTTCTGAGGCGAGAAATTTAAATTCGTCCACGCTTTTGATGTTGCTACTAGAGGGCGCCAGCTACGGCCTACCTCACTTGTTTTAAATATCGTAACTTTTTTTAGGCTAAGAATATTGACTTTTTTATTAAAAAATAAGTTACTATAAATCCATCTGCATCAAAAATGCATACTTTATTTAAGTCCTTAGGAGCAGCCGTTCTTGAGATAAACGCACTTTAAAGGATCTTGCAATTTTTTTATGGAAAATGAATTTTGGCCAATTGTTTTCAAACTTCGTATAGTGATAGTTCTTAACACGCTGATTAAAGGTCTTTAGGCACAAAACCCGAAAACGCCTCTAACCCTCAAATCACCCTCAAAGTCACTGGGGATTTGGGGACCTTTAAGGAGTGATTTTGGGGGGTTGGAGGCGTTTTAGGGTTTTGTGCCCCCAAGACCTTTGATCAGGTGTTTAAAAAAATTGCAAAGTTGAAAACGATAAAATTCATTTTCCATAAAAAAATTGCAAGATCGCTAAAGTGCGTTTATCTCGAGAACGCTCTCCTAAGCATATACATTTTTGATCATATATTTAGTAACTGTTTTTTAATAAACAGGTTAATATTCTAAGAGTAAAAAAGTTACGACATTTAAAACAAGTAGGTGGCTACTGGCGCCCCCTATAGCAACATTAAAAGCGTGGACGAATTTAAATTTCTTGCCTCGAAAACCCAGATCCCAAATTTTGTACCGCTAGTGATTTGTTAAAAATTATTAAGAAAAGAAAGCAAAAATTTAATTTTCTTTGTTATTATTAACTTTCGGATAAGGCAAGTTTAGGTAAATTGCATTATTTTGACGTAAGAATCTGCTGTTGCTCTGTGTCCCATTACTTTTGGACACCTTATATATATATATATATATATATATATATATATATATCATATATTATATATATATATATATATATATATATATATATATATATATATATATATTATATTTATATATATATATATATAATGATGTATATATATATATAAATATATTTATTAATATTATATATATATAATAATTTAATTATAAATTAATAATTAACAAAATTAATCAATGTATAATTGAATACCCTGTATATTGCAATGCATATTAAAGAAAAATGGATAAACTTAAATTGAAAATATTTTCGTATTTCAACTATGGTCTCTTTTTAGTTACCTACACTGAGGCAAGATCAAACTTCTACAAATTTCCAAAATTTGATCTATCAGATCCTAGTTGCAAGACCGTCGTTAGTGAATTCATTCGCATTGATCATGAGTTTCTAGGAATTTCATCGCTATTGTATCCAAACGTTATAAAGTTCGCAGCAAAATATGGCGTGCCCGATACAGGCAGATCAAAAAGACAGATTTTTTCACTAGTGCCATCGTTATTAAGTTTGGCAGCTCATGAAAACTTTAACACCGCTTTGGCTTTATTTAATCACGAAAAAATACAGAAAATCTTCAAACATTTTGAAAACATTTTTCAGCATTTAGGACGTTGTTCATTCTGGATAAAAGGCTACTTGAACTATTGGTTTACTGAAATACTGGAGAAAATCGTGGACCAACAGTTTCCCGAGTTTTTTGATGTATGATGATCATAAAACTTTTATAAAATATAATGCATTTTTTATTGTACTTACCAATTATAATTAAAGTAAAATCCAAATGGTAACTATTTTGGATAAAGATTTCAGGTAAAGATTTTTATTTCTGTCTATACAAGGTTTGTTTGTTATCCAGAAATAGAGTACACTATTTTACACTTTTTTTTGTCAATAAACCGTTTGTTATCGTTAGTGTAATTTAGGACAAGGTGTTTGGTATGAATTCTGGCATAAACTAGTTTTCACTTAATTACTCTAACTCTTGAACTAGTGAGGTTAGATGCAATTTTACAACAAGACTTAAAGTTGTTTGGTTATAAATATAACTATAAAGTCATTTTTAATTTCTAAAATAAGTCTAAAAAGCTTTTGGTATAAAAATCAAATACGGAACTTATTTACACTTGGTTCCACTTTTTAGAAATACACTTTCCACTTCCAAAACTTTCAAAAATGTACTTTTCTGACTATAAAAATAAACATCAAATAAACATACATATATATAATCATATAAATAGTTTAATCTTCTAAAGATATTTATATAACCTATAAAATTTTTATTAAAAATAATAAATATCTTTTATATATATATATATATATATATATATATATATATATATATATATATATATATATATATATATATATATATATATATAAGATATATAACGCACCAATTTGTTTTTTGGTTTAACAGAAAAAAGGAATACATTGTTTATAAAAAGTCTGTGAGTTTCCATTACATAGATAGAAGTTAGAAAACTGCTATTTTTGTGTTTAAAAAGTATTTTTTAAGTTTTGGTCAAGTGGGCCTTTTGATGAACCGAAATTGACGTTTATCAAAAACATAATATCTGCCAAAAATTACAATTGTCAAAACTATTTCAGTAAAATTTAACATCCAGGAGCGTATCTGGAATTTTTAAAATTTTGTATCTAAAAAGTGAGACATGGGCTGTTTACCAGATACTTTTGGTAAAGAAAATTATCATTTTGGAATTTGCAAAAAAATGCTTCAAAAGCAAATCCTCTATACTGGTAGTTTTTTAATGAATTTGGTCAAAATTTATTTTCAAATTCCAAATTATGCAAAATGATCCATGTTTTTCTAAAAACCACAGCCAGTTAAAATTTTTTCACCCAACAGTTTTCTTATGCAAATATTTCAGATGACTCTAATTTCACGAAAAATGCAGATATGTTTGCGGAATTTGAGGTTAGACAATAAAATTTGATCAAATTCATAAAAAAATACAAATAGAGGATTCGCTCTTGAAACTTAGATTGTTTTCAGGGAAAGAGGTTCCGAAAAAAAACAACTTTTTTTCGCAAATTCCAAAAAGAAAATTTTCTTTATCAAAGAGTTTCCTTTGAGGCCAATAGTATATGATATATACTTGGTGTGGGTCCCATGTCTCACATTTAAGATTAAAAAAAAACTTTTAAAATGCCAGATACGGCCTCGTCAATATTTCTTGACGAAAGAAATCTACTCGTATAATAAATTTGATATATTCTGGATACATTGTCCGAATTTGTTCTATCGCAAAACGTATAAGTATGTTTTAATTAAAATACAGAAACCTATATCCTAAAATAGGTAGATTAAATTGGTCTTGATTTATTATTACTTAAAAAGAACTTACCTCAATATTAGTTCTGGTTAGTTCTTAAATTCTGGTTGGTTCCCTAGCGAATTAATTAAAAAAAAAGTACAATATTTTTTAAATTACATTATTTTATATCATGTTAAGGACAATGCATTAGTTGCACAAACAGTTAAACACTTGGTAAAACATTTCGCTCTTAAAATATGTATGCAGAGAAAACAATCAAAAACATCTTTTTGATCATATTTTTCATAATCTATGGGTTATTGATTATCTAAGGTAAGTAAACAATTTTTAAATCTAAATTTTTGTTAATATAATTTACTTCTTTTTTAGTTGCTTGCGTTAAAGCTGATCAGACAGGCTTCTTTCGATTTACAAAATTTGATGCTTCAGACACCACTTGCAAGACTGTAGTTAGTGAATTGATAAAACTCGATCACGAATTTGTGGGAATTTCATCAATTTTATTTCCAAAAGTAATACCATTTGCCGCAAAATATGGTGTGAAGAGATCCAAGCGATGGTTGGGAAACTTAGGAGTTTTATCACTCTTTGGTTATGATGGTCTAGAATCAATAAACCGTATAATAAGTCACGAAAAAATAGACAATATATTTAAGTCTATGAAAAATATTTTCCAGAATTTGCAGAGTTGTTCGCACTGGATAAAAGGATTCTTTAAGTTCTGGTTTGGAGATATTCTTGGAAGCATCTTGTCCAATCACATACAAGAGTTTTTCGATATGTAACATTAATTTAAGAAAAGGAATGAAATAAAAAAATTGGCAATAGGTTAATGTTTCTTTTTTCATATTTTTTTAACTCTTTCTTGGGTTTATCCGTTCTAAATTGCTAATGGGGCATTCCATAGTGACTGGTGGAACATTTGACTTCGAAATTTGACTGAGAATGCGCTATAATTATTTTATCGAAACTTATACAATTGTGAAATGTATCCTGAAACATAGGTAAATAATTAATAAACTGCATCCCTTTAAAGAAAAACTAAATACTTTATGAATTCTTTGTAATTATAACTTTAACGAATGTGACTGGTGGGACACTAAAAAATCCTCCTCTCTGATCACGATGT
Source organism: Listronotus oregonensis (assembly GCA_019359885.1). Classification (NCBI taxonomy): domain Eukaryota; kingdom Metazoa; phylum Arthropoda; class Insecta; order Coleoptera; family Curculionidae; genus Listronotus; species Listronotus oregonensis. The sequence goes on from JAHBCN010001127.1 coordinate 79,543, forward strand.
ACTTGAGGACGAATTTCAGTTCGGCTACTTTACTTTTAAGTGAGATGGTTTTCTTAACATAAAATCTATTCTCCATATTTTCGTTTTTATTAAAAATAGAAAATATATATATATATATATATATATATATATATATATATATATATATATATATATATATATATATATATATATATAATTTTGTTACTGGTAGGACAGGTCTTTGTAACTGGTGGGACTAGTATAAAATATATGAACATAATTGTTTAATAAATCAGTTTTATGACTTTTTATAACTTACAAACGTTGCTATTAATAAATTTTACTATTCATTATTCAAAATAATTAAGAAACTACAAACAAACACAACGCAAATAAAGAATAAAACATATTAATAACAACATCTCAATAAACTTTAGTTGTTAATAACAAAAATAAAAAACACGTTTTTTAAACTATCCCAAAAGAAAATAACGATGTCTTATTTGAAAAATCTATAACTATTAATTTGGTTTCTTAAAATTATTAACTATTTCTGGGCTTTCTCACAGGATCAGAAAGGATTTCAATTATTTGATCTGCATGGATATAAGACACATCAGATTTATCTATAACAAAAAGCTTTGGTTCATTTACTACGTTTTCATGCGGAATTCAAATCGATTTGAGTCCATTTCAAGTTTTCAATACTGCATGAAAACCAGTATTGAAATCGTTTTGAATTACAAGGTCGATTCGGTAAAATCTGGGATCGTATCGGGATCGAATACCATGAAAACACGATGCGAATCGAAATCGACTTGCGGACTTGTGCATTACATCCGGCCAAACTGTAACTTTTATTACCCGAGCTAACCAATAAATTGGGTTGCTTATAGTTTTTTGATACTTCGTTTTATAATTTTGTTCAAGTTTGTTGTCAAAAGAAGTGATATTTTTTTGTTTTTTTTTTAACTTTATTATTAATTAAACAGCTGATGTCTTTGACAACATTGACATTTATGACAGTTGACAAAAACGAAATTTTAAAACGTTTTTAAAACGATTTAAATACTGCACATGAAAACGATGACCAATTCAAAACCCGAAATGGACTCAAATCGATATTAATTCTGCATGAAAACGTAGTAATTATCTGGTGCCAATTTTAAAAACGTGACTTCTATACCCTCGTCTTTTTCATCTTGACACAATGCTACATAAAAAAGCTACAATCTGTAGTTTTCAAACAAAATTCCATGATATATATTAACTGTGAGCCAAAGTCCCGCCAGTCACATGTTACCGGTGGGACATATTTAAAAACAGTCTCAAAACTATGAAATAAACTGTTTAACAATTATAGGAAGCCTAAATACTTCGCCTCATATATATAGAGTGTGTCTACTTAAGTTGGCAACATGTGAAAAACTTTTTTATTATTAATTTTACGAAAAAAAGTTATTCCTTATACGAGGTATGTCAAAAAATATAAATTTTGCTTAAGAGTAAAGTACCTTTATATTTCACAATATCAAAAATTGTTATTATGAATAGCTGTTTGAAATTAAAAACTATGTTTAAATATGCAATTACATCCTTCCAATTAAACTTTTTTTACAAATTTTGCTGGCATATCTACTAAATTTTATAATATTTTCTACCAAATTTCGCTAAATACAACTGATATTTTGAATGCCACTGTCAACCGTTTCTTGTTAGAGCATCCTAGATTACATGTACCATAATTACTCTCTGACATGTTTTGTTCTAATTACTCCCTGACTTCTTGTTGACATTACATGTTTAATTATTAGAGTTTAATTTTTGTTGGTCGAGTATAAATTTTTCGAGAAATACAAAAAATATTATAAATTAATGCAACTGCATATTTACACCTGATTTTTAATTTTGAACAACTTTTCATAATAACAATTTTCGATATTATGAAATATGAAGGTACTTTCCTCCTGACTAAAATTCATATTTTTTTACTTATTTGAATTTTAGAATTTAGAACTGCAAAACTTTTTATGAAAAATAATTTTTTTCGTAAAACTAATAATAAAAAAGTTTTCCATATGTTGCCGACTTATATGACACACTGTATGTATATATATAATATATATATATATATATATATATATATATATATATATATATATATATATATATATATATATATATATATATATATATATATATATATATATATATATATATATAAATATATATATATATATATATATATATATATATATATATATATATATATATATATATATATATATATATTATATATATATATATATATATATATATATATATATATATATATATATATATATATATATATATATATATATATATAATATATATATATATATATATATATATATATATATATATATATATATATATATATATATATATATATATATATATATATATATATATATATATATATATATATATATATATATATATATATATATATATATAAAATTTGGTTTTATTTTCTTGAACCTTTTTATATTTCTTTATTTTGGTTAATTTTCTTGGGAAAAGGTTCTAAATATTTATCATTAGAACCTATTCCCAAGAAAATTAACCAAAATAAAGAAATATATTTATAAATATATATGTGAATGTTGGAACATACGATATACTTATATTCAAACAATAAATACACAAAAACTAACTTTCTTTTTATTTGAATTATATATTAGTTATTTTGTTTTTTTATTTTTTTCAATTATCAATCCGCTGAAATAATTTAACTGGCTTAAAATAGTGTTGCCAACCCAAAAAACATTTGCCCCCTAAACAAGTCAGTACGACTCAAAAGTTTCTATGGAGAAAAAGTTGTTTTTTTTTTTTAATTTACAAATAAATTAAACATAGCCTTTTAATTATAAGTTAGTACTAAATTATACCCATAATCCTACGGGAAGCGGTATATCAACGAGGTTAAGGCCTAGTGTAAACTGTGAATTCGGTGGCCTGGCTATTATACATACAAAAAGCACTTAATTCTAAATAAGCGGTAAATTCAGTTTAAAATGTATTACCTTATTTGCATTAAAAATGGATTAGGTGTTTTTACAATGCCCTAATATTAGTTCTATCAGATCACTATTTTATCTGCAAAATTAAGCAGCAGCATTAGTGTAAATCAATTTTGATTTGACAGTGATGACCTGTCAATTAGTAGCAAAATTTATTTACTTAGTTAGCATGCTGCAGGAATAATTTAATGCGTTAGACACTATACAACAGGCCCTTGCACATATTTGTTTTATTAACTAAAAATAGCCCTTTGTACCTAAATTACACTTCTGTCAAATATTTATTTAACAAAATTTTATAACAGAACTAGAAGCATTTTAAAGTCAAGTTTAAAACGTTGGCGCTAAAACAATATTGACGTCATGAGTCCCTACTAATGACACACATATTCACAATGCACGCTGACAAAGGCCACTACGTCTAAGTTCCAATAAAACATCTCATATAAGAGCCAGTTCTAGTTATAAAAAGAAACGAATTTAGGACAGCTGCTAGTCCAATCATTTTTTTGTAATTAATGTTAACAGATATCTGACTGCGCCATGACTTCCGGAATAACCTGTAGATTACTAAAATCAAAAAACCAACCAGTTTTTTAAAGTAACTTTTTTAAACAATAATTATTAAAAAAGGGCGTTTTTTCGTTTTTTTAATACAACAAAAAGTACTGGCTATATCACTTTACTCATAAAGACCGTTTGTAGAGAATTTAAAAATCTACAAAATGATTTTAAAAAAATCCCGATCCGACTATTTTTCACCGAGAAAGGCCGGAAAAACGCTTAAAACAGACATTTTTTCAAAAATTCGTATCTCCGTTAATTTTCAATATTAAGGGCTGATTTTTTAGGAAATGATAGTCAATAACATATACTTTGAGCTGAAAATTGTCGCATTAATAGTTTTTATTCAATCACTATAAACAAATTAGGCCCTTATCTTAAAAGTGCCGTGAATATTGGTCCGATTGAATTAACTAGGCGGTTTTACTTCCACGTAAATTCAGGTAACTGTCGTATTTTCCACCAGAGATGGCCGTCCACGTTATGAAGTTTCTTTGTGTAGAATCAGAAATTCAGAAACTTTCTGTAGAAATGCTAAAAGATTCAACACGTTTATTTTTTGAAACTCCAAGGAGGTCTGTTTGCTTTTTATACTCGATCCAAAAATTCACCAAAGCTAGATCAAGACATATATTATCATTCGTAAGATTCATTTTTTTGATCTTAAGTGGGATGGATACAAGCTCAATAGAAAGTTTAGTTTATCGACTCCACCCAGGTTGCTGTTATGTATTTTTATACATTCTGGATAATCTACTTCAATGTACTTTTTGTCTGATTTGTTCCAGCGGCGACACTTGTCATATATTCATTTTTTAATAAAATTCGATGCAACAATCACTGATTTGTTGTAGTACCATTTGGTTACAACAATTCCATCTGAGCTGACGACGACTGTAGATGATAGGCTGATAGATGTTTATTTATTTATTCTTACAGTACCTATTGCAAAAATTGACTTTTCATTCAGATACTCTATCAGTAACTGAAGTCATCTTGCGCTAAAAGCAGAATAAATGTTAGACCTAAACAATCTTTGTCCATCTCAATGGACTTTAAAAAATCGATTGTGCCCTGGAGGCACCTGAAATTCTGAGTAATTTTTATATATTGAAAACCTTAGAATATTATATTTACTTACCTTCTGTCAATAATTTGATCAATGCATTCTATAATAGAATAGCCTGCGCGCGAGAATTATGACGTCACGCTACTTGGATATTACGAAGTAAGCGCGCGAATTATAAATGTTTTGGATGGTACATAGAAAAATACAATTTATGGCTCAAAACATATATTTTTTACTTGTAATTAAAAAGAAAAATAGATTACAAATATTAAAAATGCATAATAATAATAATATTAATAATAATATACTTTATTTCAGATAGTATTTAGTTACTAAGTAAAAATGCAAAAAATAATTTTATACGGAAGATTAAAAAAGATACCTATGTTAATTTTATTCAACTTCATTTCAACATTTTGAGTAAAAAGTAACACTTTAAAAAATTAATGGAAATATTTATTTATTGGAACAAATTAAATGCTCGTTATTTTTTACCCAGTGCATATTACATTTTCCAGTTAATTAATCCAAAGAAACTAAATATTCGATAAAAATAATAGATGCTTGATAAATCTAATGAATGACAGATATAAAATTTACATGCTTCCTAAAATAATAAAATTTAATAAAAATAATAGAAACTTGATAGCGTTTTGCGTTTGGGACCAAAAGGCGTTCGGTACTTTTGGTCAGCACTTGGTTATAGATAAATAGTTTTGGCTAGTGTCAGCACTTGTTTGTAGATAAATATGTTTGGTTAGTTTAAATAGAGAATATGACTTATCGAGCATTTATATTACTCTAAAATGCAAAATTTTATTTAATAGTGAACGTAAATCATCAAGCATTTATAAATATTTTTAGTGCACATTTCATTAACATACCAAACAGAATTTACCATTCAAATGGTAAATTATATACTGTGATTTTGTAATAATTATAAGGCATTTCTTATTATTTTATCCTTCATTTTGATTTTTTTATCGAGCATATATATATATATATATATATATATATATATATATATATATATATATATATATATATATATATATATATATATATATATATATATATATATATATATATATATATATATATATATATATATATATATATATATATTATTTATATTTATATATAAATTAAATTATAATAAATATATCATATAATATATATCACATTATATATATATAGAAGAATATAAAATAATATTATTATTAAAAGTATATCGTATTTTTATATTTTATTTTATTTCTCTATAAATACGATGGCTAAAATTTAGTGTAGATTTTGATTGTATATTTGTCAGTTTTGAAACGTCTTGAACTAAAATTGAATCGCGTATTCCGTTACTTCATAACAAACTACGAAACTGGCGTGTTTACAAGACCGAGTGGATTTTAATAAAATGGTCAGATATGTCGCTAATGGTACTTATGTGATTAGTGATTATTATAAATCCATCTCAGTAAATAAATAGTTTTCATATCGAAAATAAATCACAGAATGAAATTGAGCTGTGTGAAAAATGGTGTCCACTGTAGTGGACGCGGCGCCCGAAAGAGTTAAGGAATGAATAAAATAGTATTCCTATTTTTCAAAAGTTCGGATGCTAGAATTTTTGTTCGGTTGATGATTTTAGCCTTGCCTCCCTTGACCGCTGCTAAAATTTTACGCTTGTACAAACAAATACTATTAGTATTCTTTTTTTTAATGGGAACTTAATTACCTAAATTAAATCAGCTGGTATTTATTTTAAGACAAAACTTTTATTAGGACTAAAATGCACTTTTTCCCTGAATAAATGTTAACATTTGTCTCAAATACCTATGATACTAAAAGGGCTAAATTAATAATATGCAAAAATATTTAAACAATTTATTTTTTAGTAAGCTACAAAACTTCAGGTCAAAACTACTATCAAGTACCAAAAATGGACCTTTCAGATCCCTCATGCAAGTATTTCGTTGCTGATCTTGTAAAATTAGAGAGTGGAATCACAAATATATTTTCATCCATACCTTCATTAGCTGGAATGGTCAGAAAATATGGCAAAAATCCTAAAGTACAAGGAAGGAAAAAGAGAGGTTTGAATGAATTATTCGAAGTATTAAAAAGTGAACCAGCTAAACTTATCCTAACAAATCTTAAAGGCGCCGTGGATGATTCCGCACCGTGTTTCTTTTGGTGGAGAGGATACCTTAGGTTCTGGATCCAAGAGGTTTTTGGTAGGATTTTGGGAGATCAGATAACCACATTCTTTGATGCGTAGATTTTATATGTCAGCATATTTTAATAAAGCATTAAAAAAAGTTGTTTTGTATGTTTTTTTGCTTAATAGATTTTATGTAGGTTCCGGGTCCTGCAGCTCACCTCCCGTCTTATGTAGCACATTTATTATTCACTGTAAAATTTTCATATTTTGCAGACGTTACCTTTAACCCACGGTGCATTGCAGGAAAATAATTTTGGTTATACAGGGTGTCACAAAAAAGTGTGACGTCACGATGGTGCATTTTTTTTAAATGGAATGCTCTGTATTTTTTTGTATATTTAGGTACCTCTTGTAGTCATTTATATTTCTCTAAAATTTTGTCAACATCAGTTTAGTAATTTCAGAGAAAAAATAAAATATAAAAAAAAACTGTTTTGCACCATTGAATTTAAAAATGTATAAAAATACCAATAGTGCTTGAATAATAGAATTAAACAAGGAACTTATTAAGTAACGTAATATCAGTCGCTTAGGTTATGTTTGGTTAATTCGAACTGTACAGGGTGTCCAAAATTTAGTGTCAAACTCTTCAAATTTAAAAGCACTTTATTTTTCTTATTTTAAATATGAGCCCCTGTATATTTTTAGGTCGTTAGATGCAGAACTAAAAAACAAACATTTTTCCAATTATAACCCTATCGAAATTTCTAACACATTAAAACTTATTCGTTGAAAACTCATTATGGTATCTATTTTAATAGTAATACCATTGAATAAAAATGAGGTGGCTATGAAAAACAGTTTTTTCATTGGAGTTTATTTAACTAACTAAATCTTATTTTGACGTATTAAAAAAATTCGAGTAAATTATTATTATTTATTAATTAAATTAAATTAATTTAAGAAAACTTAAATGTTAAATAAACCTAATTTTTAATTTTTTAAAACCTTTGGGAAATTTATGTAACTTTTAAACCCAAAATCTAGGGAATAATTAACGTTATTAGGAAACCTAATATCAAAATTTTTTCCCCCCCAAATTGTTTTTTTAATTCTTTTGCAAAAACTTTTAAAAATTTTTTTAACTTATTCCCAAAATATACAGGGCTTATATTTAAAAAAAGAAAATAAAGTGCTTTCAAATTTAAAGAGTTTGACACTAAATTTTGACACCCTGTACAGTTCGAATTAACCAAACATAACCCAAGGACCAATGTTACTTAATGTTCCTTGTTTAATTCTATTATTCAAGCACTATTGGATTTTTACATTTTTTTAAATTTAAAGGTGCAAAAAGTTTTTTTTTCTGAAATTTCTAAACCGATGTTGACAAAATTTTAGAGAAATATAAATGACCCAAGAGGTACCTTTTATACAAAAAAAATAGAGCATTTAATTTTAAAAATGCACCATGTGACGTCACACCCTTTTTTTTGACACCCTGTATAACCAAAATTATTTTCCTGAAATGCACCTTGGGGTTAGGAACGTCTGCAAAATATGAAAATTTTACAGTGAATAATAAAAGAGGTACATGACGGAAGGTGAGTTGTAACCCCCATATATATATATATATATATATATATATATATATATATATATATATATATATATATATATATATATATATATAGTATATATATATATATATATATATATATATATATATATTATATTATAACCATCTATCAACTTTTTATACACCTATATAAAAAATTATTCTGAATATCATAAATAGGTATATATAATAGTATAGACCATTATATATATATATATATATATATATATATATATATATATATATATATATATATATATATATATATATATATATATATATATATATATATATATATATATATATATATATATATATATATATATATATTTATATATATATATATATATATATAAATATATATATATATATATATATTTATATTTCTATTTATGTAACTTTTCCAAATCTAGGTAATAGATTACGAAGCGACTCTTCATTGTTGTAATTCCCATGCCTAGAACAATATAGGCTATATTTAATTTAAAAATAAGTCTTTTCACTATTCTAAAAGGTGCTTGAAATAAATTTTGCATGTACAGTCCCGAAATTACAACAACTAAGGAAGATAATAGTTACTTCTAACACCGAAAATCCGCACTCAGGTACTTTTACTTATTTAATGTCATAATAATCCGTAATTAATAACATTAATAATCTTCTGAGTCATAAAGAACAAATTACCTATATATATATATATATATATAAATTTAATTATAAATATCACCATATATATATTTATTATAACTTATATCTAAAAATTATTTTTGAAATGCACCGGTGGGTTGTTAACGACTGCATATCCAATAATTGTTGCAGTAATTATTAGTAGGTACAAAAGAAAATTCATTTAATATATATATATATATATATATATATATATATATATATATATATATATATATATATATATATATATATATATATATAATATATATATATATTATATATATATATATATATATATATATATATATATATATATATATAATATATATATATATATATATATATATATATATATATATATATATATATATATATATATATATATATATATATATACATATGTTTTGTGAAAATGTTAACGTTTTTCTTTCGGTAACTCGTGTGTTCTCTCAAAAGAACAGGTTTTTTGTTGACGTTTCGATGAGATCACACTCATCTTCTTCTCAAACTTTTTTTGAACGAATTCAAAACTGAACTCAGAGTTTAGTGTGTTTAAAAGTGGGCTCAGTGCGTAAAGGGGAAAACAAATAAGAAGGAACGAACTAGGTTTGAATTATTAATTATACATTTTAATAATACAATCTTTTGAATCAAAGAATTGTTAAAAATTATTTTCCAAACAAAAAGTCAAAGAGTTGTAGAAAGAGGCTGACGATAAAAAGTGTTTATAAACGAAAGTAGTGTTTCTGTTACAATTTCTTCAGAGTCAACGTGCATAATGCAGCTTCTGCTCATTTATATCCTACTACCCTCTGAATTTCATAACAAAAAAAGTTATAAAAGTAAGCCACTTCTGAGGGATACCCAGTATAGAAGTTGTTTAAAATTAAATTTCATATCCAAATGTTATAGCAAAAAAAATAAAAAAAATATATTCAAAAAACATTCAGAAAACCCAAAAAGATTTTTTTATTCAGATTTTGCCCCACAATTCTTTTTACGTGAATTTAGGTATAGAAATTGTTGGCAAAAAAAGCTGTTATCATATTCTTTAAAACCGTTGCTGGTAAAAGTCTTTAGGAATTGTAGTAACCGAGATATAAAATTTCAAAATCGACTCCTTTCATCATTTTTTATTTTTATTGTTTTTCTTCAAATCCTATAACTTTTTTCCCTGTAAATGTAGGGATGTACAATATGGCATAAAAAAAAGAAAGCTTATTTCACGATTTTTAAACGGTTCCCGAGAAAAGTGTGTAGGAATAATGGTAACAGAGATATTTTTTAAAATTAACTAACCACAACTAACCACTTTTCCCTATTTTTGCCATCGTTTCACTGTTATACCAAGTATTTGTTTATTAAATAAATAAACATTTTTTTTATTATTATGACATCATTATTTTATTAAAAACCTACGCAGGATTGGAAAATAGAAATTTGGTTGGTTTGCTAACTGAACTTTTTATATAAACATATTTAAATATTAAATATATTTAAAAGGTGTTTAATAATACTATCAAATCTTTCTCAGCATTTTCATAAATATCTTTTTTGATAATTAAACATTATCGTTCTCACAATTGACGCTCATACATTTTTTACAGAACATGGACCAATTTATTCTATCCACTGTAACCGGGCACCATTTTAAAAGTTGTAAAATAGTTTTTTTCATTCCACATTGTATGTATCTAAACCCACAGGAAAAAATATAGGATAAAGTTTGTGAAAAACACCCTGGTTACTACCAGGTTACTACTAATTCCAAAGACTTTTACCAAAAACCGTATTAAAAAACATAATAACAGATTTTTTTTTCTGTAAAGCAATACTTCTACCTAAATTCACATGGAAAAAAGTAATGGGAAATAATTTTGGAATATTTTTTTGGGCGATATTTTGATAGAAAAGTTATTTTTTCTAATTTTGACATTTTTTTTATTTGTTTAATTCCCAACCAACTATACAGTTTATTACAGGAAATATAACATTAAAAAATATAACAATATATAACTTTAACAAGAACTCATTAATAAAACAGTCAAATTAATTTTAAATATTTTTTTATATGTATTTTAAACAGTGATAATTTTTTTATTTTTTCGTTATGGAGTATTGATCTCATTTCAAAATTACTTTCAATTTGAATCGTTTCTAATAAATCTGTTTGTCTAGTATTATGCCCAGGCAAGTTTACTAATATTTTTAAGTATTATATTTGATTTTTTTTTCTTTTAATTTCAGGGAATTAATGAATATACATTTTAAGTCTTTTTAAAGGTGTTAATTTTTTTGAGTTTGCTGAATTTGTAATTTTGAGTGTACAAATATAATAATTTAAGATAGTATATAATTCCCAATCTTAAACAAAATTCTATTAAGGTGATAGATAATTTCGAAGATAGTCATATGTTTCTTAACTTAAATTTTCATCAATATATAATCCTAAAACTCGTAGAATAATTTATTTTTAAATGATATATAAAGAATTTTATCTTTTATTTGTTGTTTGCTGATAATTATATAGGAGGATTTATTTTAATTTAAAGTAAGTTTATTAAATTGTAACCAATCAAAGACAATGTTTAAATCATATTTATTATTGTCTTGAATTTCACTGTTACTGTTAGCAAAATATAGGATGGTTGTATCATCGGCAAACAATTTTATAGTACCCTTTAATTTTAATGGAGGCATGGAATTTATATAAATTAAAAATAGTATTGGGCCCAAAATAGATCCTTGTGGTATTCTACAAGAAATTATTTTTGAGGAACTAATGTTTTTTTTCAATTTTAACACATTGCTTTCTGTGTTTCAAATAACTTGCAAACCAACAATGAATTTTTCCTCCTATTCCCATATTAAATAATTTTTGAAGTAATATATCATGGTTTACAGTATCAAAAGCTTTGCATAAATCTAAGGATAACAGACAACAAAATTTCTTATTATGATCTAAATTTAATTGAATATCTGTTGTAAGATCTATTGCTGCTGCTTCTGTATTACTAAATTTACGAAAAGCGTATTGATTTTCCAAAAGTAGTTTTTGAGTTTCTAAAAAGTTTACTAATTTTGTATTCATGATTTTATCTAAAATTTTTGAAAATACTGATAAAACGGAAATGGGTCTATAATTATTTGGATTACTAGATTCACCACTTTTAAATATAGGTGATACTTTTGCTAATTTCATTTGTTCTGGAAAAACAGATGTTTTAAAAGATAATTCTACCAATGTAAAGTGACACTTTTAAAAATCATTCACGTTGTTAAATATCTAGTTTTTCATAACTAGTTACGAAAAGTAAAATTTTTCGCAACTGGTGATATAAAGTAAAATATTTGAAAAGTCAGTAAGTTTTAAAAAGTTTTTTTTTATTTTAAAAATTTTAAAATTTAAAAAATATCATATCATATTCAAAATTAGAAAAAATATTGTGGAAAACGCGGAACATTATTGTGCGACACAAAATCCCTGATCGAAAGAATGAGACATCGCGAGAGAAACCAGGGATTCTCGGCAAAAAAGAGCGATTTCTCGCCTTGTCTCGAGCCTTTGAACAAAAGAAAAATTAGTCTCTGGTCCCGGCGAGACAGAAATCTCTCGTTTTGGAGGCAAAATTAATTTTGATAATCTTCTGGAGTGTTTATTTTTAACCTTGAAATTTTATTTTACTAGGGTTCTGGTAATACAGTGTCTTACAGAAGTCCCGGAACAGCCCCGTATTTCGCAAACGGCAAAAAGGAAAAATGTAAAAATTACTCTACATTTGTTTTAAGAGTGCATTTACGCTACACCTTAAGGGTCGGGCGAAAGGACGTGGAGACGGTGGGCGGAGACTAACAAACTCCCACACCATAATTTTCGTATAGCCGCATTAAAAATATTATATTTTATTTAGGTTCTTCCAAATTCGGTGTATCGATGCGATGTTGTTTCCGATTGCAAGCCTACAGGAGATAACGTTTTTCGGTAACTATTTTTCACCTAAATGACATAAATTATACACCATTTTAAAGGTAAGGAAATAATCTATGCCTCTCATAAGGAATTTTTGAAATATGAGTCGAGTTAAGAGAAGATAGTATCTAAACATAACCGATTTTAGGGTGACTTTCACTCAAGGAAATATTAAAACTAAATCCAAATTTAAAATATTACAGCAGAAGCCTAGATTTAAGTGTTGGCTTTCATATAGTTTTTGAAAATTATCGATAACTTATACCGTTTTTGAGAAAACATTATGCCCCGAATCCCAAATTGATCCAATTTCGCGGCGCGAATGGACTCTTAAGATACGCTCCATCTGATGATAATATGTGCAATTTTGCACAGTTCTCACTTTTGAGATAAAGTAGGCAAATTGGTTTTTTTAAAATGCAATGCCAGGCTTATTATTATTACAATGAATTCAGCGCACCTATTACTAAAACCTTCAAATAAAATCAGAACTTTATTCTGCGTACTTTCTTAATTATGGCAGTTCTGCATTTTCATTCAAAAATTCCAGAACTGACTCGTATTTTACAAATTTAATGTTACAAAGAAAAAAATGTAAAAATTACCACACAGTGAATTTGGATACGCCCGATTTGATAATAATATCTACAGTCTTGCCAGGTACACTTTTAAGAAAAAGCCGGCAACTTTGTTTCTTTAAATACAAAGGTCATTTTACTTTATTGCAGGAATTGAGCTTGCCTCTATAAATAAAAACCTCCAAATATCAGATCTTTATATTAAGTAGTTTTTGGGAACATTGCAAATCTGAATACAGGGATATTGCACAAACAGAAAGCATGGAGTGGTCATCCCGATTCACCGACTTGACCCCTTTTTGATTTTTTCTTGTGGGGATATTTAAAAATCATGTTTATGTAAAGCACTTTCTACTATATTTCTTTCGTTGACAATTTATTTATTAGTTTTTAAAAAAAGCAACTCCATGTCATTTAACTTTAGAAAATCCATTATTTGGAAATTATTAATTAATTTAAAATAAGTTATAAACCAAAATGTAGAAATTTTTTGGGATTTATTTCTTTAGCTGTTTCTGACATATGCGGCAATTTTGTATTTTTATAAAGAAATGTAAAGTTGCTTAGAACTACATATTTTTAAAACTCACTTTTGGGAGGTTTTTGTAATAGCAATGCGCTAAACTTAGTTCAATAAAAATAAACTAGGCATTGTTTTAAAAGCCAAGTTGCCTACTGTATCTCAAAAAGAGTAGACTTGGCAACATTACAGATGTTATTATCAAATCAGACATATCCTAAATCACTAAGTAGAAAAGGAATTTTTACATTTTTGTTTTAGCTGTTTGCGAAATATGAGACCGATCCGAGACTTCTGAAAGACACTGTATAATTGTTTCACAAAATGCATTCTACAATTTGATCAAATATATCTTGTTTCGATATTAACTATGTTATTTGCCTTATTAGATATTACTACGCCAGGCGCCCTTATGTAGCTGCAGTTCTAGCAACCCTGGAGAGTGGGATTATAGTACCAGGGCCGCGAAATAATAGTACATTTAAAAAATTGTAGTAGATTAAAAAAAATAAGCGTGTATGCCATTCTGGGGCCACTTTTTGAGCCAAACAGCCATAAGAGATAGTGGTCCTTACCTCTACTCTCCATATTTTATTGGGAGTGTCGGAAGCGTTTAGTAGTTGGCAGATGTTTAATCTTGATGATTAATATCTGATTAATAAACTTGTGTTTGATTTAATTAAAGTCATTGATTTGTTGTACGCTAGGGGCGCTATATTAAAATGTACTCCACTCTCTACTGTATAGTATCAACAGTCATTTCGGGAAATGACAAACATTTTTGAAATTAATTACGAAAATTTTGTTTTTCCGGTAAAAAATATGGTTTATAAAAATTACAGATTTAAGAACTATAGTATAGGCATGATACTACATAGTTCAAAGGAGTATATTTATAGTATGTCTACTATCAAAGCGAGCAAATAATTTTTGGGGTAGCATTTGTGTCAGGGGTATCGATTCTGCAAAATCGGGTGATCTTTTGGGGGTACTACATAGAGGGCCCAACGAAAGATCGCACCCTATTTGTGACTCTTCAGGTATATTTGGGGGAAAATGCTCGAACACGTCAATTTTATTATAGGGAACGTCTATTTCTACCACACTTAAGATTTTTTAATGAAAAAACCCCCCTTTTTTAAGTTTTTTGATTCTTTATGACGTTTTTAGTAACTTTTTTTTAATAAAGTTTATATCAAAACATTTAGCATCAGTCAGTGCCATCGTAAGTCATAGGAAAACTTTGTCTTTGATTTTAACTTGTTAACTTACCTAGTTGTGATAAATATTGAACAATGATATTGAGTTTTAGAAGGGGTAAAATATTTAAACTGTATTACCAAAATGGGAGCATTACAAGAGCTACTACCCGATTGTTTAGTGCGTTACATCCAGACAAAAATATTATTGATAAGTATGTGGCTAATTAATAAGAAAATTTGAAGAAACTGGATCTGTGTCTAATATTGCCGTAATCGCCATTAAAAAAAAAATTTACCATTTAAAAATGAATCGCAGAAATACCAGTGTTGGAACACGTGCATTTGACAATACCCAAAGCCTCGTGGGTGGTTTCTTCTTCAGAATTTACACGCTTAACAGTACAGAGATTTTTGAAAGACAACTAATTTCACCCGTACAAGATAAAATTTGCCCATGAGCTTAATGAAGACGATTTTGATGGAATGTGAGTTTTGCGAATTAATGTCCAACTTTTAATCAACAATGCAAATCTGTTATTTTATTTCTTTTCAGAATGGGGTGTACGTTTCATTTACACGGTGCTGTAAATAGACATAATTGTCGATTTTGGGAGTGACTTGAATCCATATTTGTTTGGGAGAGGTACACCCGCAATATCCGAAAAAAATAAATGTGTGGGCCGGCATTTTCGTAAATTATATTTAGGAGCTTTCTTTATTCCTAGAAACTTGACGGGCAAGAGTATTTGCACATGTTAGAAAATACAATAGAGCCACAAATTACCGAAATATTAAAAAATGGCGTTAATTATAATAAAATGTTATCAATTTCCAACAAGATGGGCACCCCCCATGTGGCTTCAGTACGACTTTTTTGACACCCATTTGTCCAATCAGCCGATCGGCAGACGAGGTCCCATTGAGTGGATGCCAAAATCTCCGATTTTAAGTCTTTAGATTACTTTCTTTGAGGTATTTGAAAAAGTTTTTAAAAGAAGCCAGATTCTATTCAAGATTTTTGGAGCGGATTACGGCTGAACGTAGACAAATAACATGCTTGAAAATGTGAGAAATAGATTCGATTAAAATCCTTATTATTGCATGACGTAATGGACCCCCACTTTTAGCATTATTGCCACATTGACTTTTCCCTTTATAGAAAATTAATGTTTACTTTACCTTTAATTGCGCATGACTGTAGGTTGCTTTTTTTATTCTGGAGTTATTTTTAAATTTAAAGTAAGGTCTTGTTACTATGGGAATTTTTGGGGTATTATTTAGGATATATTTCTTTATCACTATTTCTAGAATTTTATTATAAACTCAAATAGCTTCACAACAATAAGATAAGTATAAACTTTATAAACAAAAGTTACTAAAAACCTTTAAAGAATCTAAAAATATAAAAAATATAGTTTCAATAAAAACTAATATAAGGCATTTTTTTTTGACCACCTAACCTTACGCTGCAACCTACGATACTCTCAAACCCAAACGGGAACATCGCTGCCCGCGCGTTTTTACTGAATGGGTACAGACACTTAGAATTAAATCGGTAATATAGTTTACTCCAAGGGTAGTAAACTTAACAAGGAGTGCTCGATTTTACTATTTGCCCGGGGCAGATATAGGTTATGTTTGGACGTCACCGTTTGCCCATTTTGCCCAGAAGCAGATTTTTTTTTATTAATTTTTGTTAAATATTCAACTTTTAAAAACTTTTTTTGGATATGTACTACTATTAGAACTGTAATGTATAATTTTTTTTAAAAAATTAAGACTTTATATTACTTGTAAACAAAACAAACAGGCAAACAGATTACGTCACAAATACCGAATTGACATTTAAATTGGTTTATATGGGCTTAAATGGGATCGAGCACTCCTTGTTAGGTTTATCACCCTTGAGTTTACTCAACGTTTTGTTTTCCCCCTCAAGACCTAGCATTACCAAAATTATTCACTACAGTAGTAGTTCTTTGTATTTATATATTTTTTTTTTTTTTGGAAAATTTCGGGGGGGGTTCTGACCCCTGACCCCCCCACTGGCTACGGCCTTGTCTACTATAATTATAGTACGCTTGCTAACCCTGTGGAGCTGCGCAGGCAGAAAGAAATTGGCCCCGGTTTATTTGGTAAAGTACGGAGGCCGCGTTAATTATTTTGTTTGGCATTAAAAAATAACAAATAATGCGTTTTGGTTAAATTAAATGTTATTATATTAAATGTGTTTTTTGGGTTTTTGCTATCTACACCGCTTCAGCCCAAACATTCCAAATAAAAAAAGTTGACGTTTCGAATCCTGCCTGCAAATGTAATCGGCAAACTTGTAAAAAATTGACAGAGAACTTTTTTAATCTATCTTCTTAATACCTCAGTTATCTGGAATGGAATAATACAAAAACGTCCGTTGTCAAAAAAGAAAAGGTCTTTGTCAAATTCTGAACTTCCTAAATGATCCACAAGTGAAGAAAATCATAGAATATTTTGAAGCTGGACTTGATGAAGCGCTCCTTGCTTCTTCTGGTTAAGAGACTACATCAAGTTTTGGGTCCATGATGTGGGGCAACTTTCTTCTAGAACAACTACCTATGTTCTTCGACGCATAAATTCATATTTTTAATATAATCAATGGTTTTTAATAAAATTTAGATTTTTTTCGTGTTTTTGTTTTCCTTCTAATAGAAACTGCCTGGGATTAATTTATAGTAAAAAGAAAAAGTTATTGAAGATATTTCAATATTTTTGTGGCGTAATCCTTTATTAAAAAATTATTTGATCTCCATGAGATCTGGTCCCGGCCCCATGGTATAGAAATATATAAGAATACTAAAGTATTGTTGCTATGTTTCCCGACCCCCTTTTCAGCAAAGTAATAGAGGATTTAAAGAAGCTTTTAATAACTAACTTAAGTTTAACATTTTTTTTTTTGGACTCCCAATAAAATTTAAGTTTATTTTTTTTGTCCAAATACACGTTTAAAATAAAGTGTTTGTAGATACACTGGTGGCCTTGACCTTTTTGGAAATAAGCACTAGCATTAAATATTTTAAAGATATAAAAAAAAATATGACGTTTCAGACAAAGTAAACAATTTTTTTTATATTTTGTATTTTTTAGTAACCTTCACTGCTTTTGCACAGAACTTTTATCAAATACCAGATCGACCTGACTGATCCTTCCTGCAAACACGTACTGAGTCAGGTTGTAAACATTGACAGGGAGCTAATGAATCTATCTGAACCCCTTCCCCAGATTGTCTAAATTTTGACAAATACAGCGTTTCTGCAAACAGAGCTTTCTTCCAAATGATACACTTTCAGAACCAGAAAAGGGAAAACCCAAAACCCTGTGACCAAAACTAAGGAGAGACCAAAGGGGGGTCTGTCGGATTTATTGGCAATCGTTAACGACAAAACAGTTAAGGCAATTTTAGCGCATTTCGAAGCAAGTCTTGACCATCAAACACCATGCCTTGGTTACGAGATTACATCAACTTCTGGATCAGAAAAGTTTTCGAAAGTTCTATCGGATCAAATTTCTATGTTTTTTGATGTGTAATTTAATAGATGTTGCTTTAGGATCAATCAAAATAAAGTACTGAAATCCGTAAATTTATTATTTCCAATTTTTTTATGAGGCCATATCCGAACTTATTTGAACTATTTCATTAAGAAAAGGGTGCGTAAATAGAAGAATTCAATTATTCAAATAAGTTCTGTTTTTAAAACCGTATGATGAACGTCTACTAAATTTTTATAGATCCATAGAATTTATGCGCCAACTGAAATGATGTTACCCTGCTGTCTGTTAAAGTGATCTTTAAACTCTAAACTATTCGATTGGTAAAAAAACACATACACCGCTGAAATAAATATTAAATTTAGAAGAAATGAGTTTGACAACCTGTCAAAAAAAATAAAAAAAAAAGAATATTCCTGAAGGCAACAACATTGGCAATGGATATTTTCTTTTTTTTTTTACAAAAAAACCCCCATCCGAGTCGAAAATAAAGGCGTTTTTAGTTAATACCTTAGTTATCGGGAATGGCAGACAAATAAAATGAATGGTCGCCATCAAAAGAAAAGTCGAACCCATGAACTTTAACGATCCACAAGTAAAGAAAATCGTAGAATATTTTGAACTGGACTGATGAAGCCCCCCTTGCTTTTTTTTGGTTTAAAGGGGCTACATCAAGTTTTGGGTTTATGATGTGAGCAAATTCACCTTTTGTTTTGGACGATAAACCATATTTTTAATTTTAAATAGTGGTTTTTATATAGTTTAGTTTTTTCGTGTTTTGTTTACCGTTTATAAGAGAATTTGCCTGGAATTAATTTATAGTAAAAGGAAACGTTATTGAAGATATTTCCAATATTTTTGTGGTGTAATCATTTATTTAAAAATATATTATTTGTATCTCGTCAGGTTGGATCTGATCCAAGCCCCAAGGTATAGACAATTATAAGAATATTAAGTTATTATTGGCATTTTTTTACCAGACCGCCACTTTAAAGGAAAGAATAAAAGATTTAAAAGCGTTTAAAAATTAACTTAAGTTTTAAAATATTCTTTTATGGACTTCCAATTAAAAATTTTTTGAAATTAAGTTTATTTTTTCCCGTCCAAATACAAGTTTAAAATAAAGTATTTATGTATAAATACACTTGAAAATAAGTACTTGGCATTAAATATTTTTGAAGATATAAAATTAAAATTGTACCTTTCAAAGACAAAGTAAACACTTTTTTTATTTTGTTTTTTTTCAGTAACCTACACTGCTTTTGCAAAGAACTTTATCAAATACCAAAGATCGACCGGGCTGATCCTTCCGCAAACACGTACTGAGTCAGGTTATAAACATTGACAGGAGCTTATGAATCTATCTGAACTCTTCCCCAGATTGACAAAAATTTGGGTGACAAATATAGCGTTTCCGCAAACAGAGCTTTACTTTCAAATCAGACACTTTCAGAACCAGAAAGTGGAAACCAAACTGTGACCGAAACTAAGGAGAGACCAAAAAGGGGCCCGATGGATTTATTGGCAATCGTTTTTAAAGACAAAACAGTTAAGGCAATTTTTTGCGCATTTCGAAGCAAGTCTTGACCATCAAACACCATGTTTCCATTGGTTACCAGATTCATCAACTTCTGGCTCAAAGAAGTTTTCGAAAAAGTTCTATCGGATCAAATTTCTATGTTCTTTGATGTGTAATTTATTAGATGTTGTTTTAGGATCAATCAAAATAAAGTACTAAAATCCGTAAATTTATTATTTTCACATTTTTTTTATGAGCCATATTCCCAACTTATTTAAACTATTCATTAAGAAATAAGTGCGTAAATGGAATGATTTAAATAAGTTCGGTTTTTAAAACCGTATGATAAACGTCTCTACCAAATCTTCTATAGATCCTTAAATTTATGCGCCAACTGATAAGGATGTCACTCTGCTGTCTGTTAAAGTGACGCTTTAAACTCTAAACTTTTCAATGGGTACTACACATGCGAACTGCTGGAATAAATATTAAATTTAAAAGAAATGAGTTTAATAACCTATAGAAAAAAATAATATTTTAAAATCAAATAAGCGCACAACTCCTTCTCACTCCCTAAACAACAACAGTGGCGCTCCAAACCGACCTCCTAGCGCGCCGCTATGAAGCGTCACTCCGCGCCAAGAACGTGAGGTCGGAGTGTGGAAGCAAAAAAGCGCCTTGGACCGCGCGCCGGGAGTGGGAGTCTGGAGCGTGGCAAAACCCTTCGTGTAATAGTATATTTCTTTTCCAGTCGGAAATGGCGTTTTTTTCCCTGCGCGCGTGACAAATTGGTGGCCCGAAAAAAAACGTGAAGTCATAAGAAGGAAAAAAACCATTTCTGGACGTGTAATAAAAAATATTTTTTTTATTTTAAATACCTGAAAACAACATAAACAAAAACATCCCCAAAAAAAATTTAAGAAACTTGCGATTATTTATTTTTTTTTTAAAACAGTAAAACAAATTAACAAAAAAAAATCACAAGCTTATTAAATCTAAGAAAATTAATTTTGAACGGAACCGTTATGATTAATGGTTATATTTATTGTACAATTCGTATTATTGTTGAAGCTCAATCCCTTTTGTATTTCTTTTTGTTGAACTAAAGATGTTGAAGCGAAATGTTGTCAATTGTCAATTTTTCTTTGTATGGACTTCTCTATATATCCTTCTGCTACATTGGAAGAAAGCCATCCTCCGTGTCTTTTCAAAGTGAGCAAATCACCGCCGCTTTCTACCAACATGGTAGCCAAAAGAACGCCATAGCCCATGTCCGGTATATTATTCGTGATTTTTTACTTTTTAAGTATTTGGCAACAAGTTTTGGAATACCACTGATAGTATGGCACCCAACATGTTGTGCGTAACATATTTGGTTTCGGTATGCAACAAATAATCTTCTCTCCCTTTTAGGGCGGAGATCTGCGTTTTGGGTAAAGTGTACGGGAAATTTGCAATTTTCATTGGTAATGGTAAAACTTCTTGACCTGTAAGTTTTTCTATCTGGTAAGAACACGACAAGGAAACGGCCATTATCTTCCACATCGTCTAGTAGATATTGTCCATCTGAAGCTTCACATAAAAATATAGTTACTTGTTCTGATGTAAGAACTTTTGGTATATATCCTACAGCTTGTCGTTTCAAAAAAGGGATGGTTGTATTGTGAGTATTTTCTTTTATTGCCAAACAACTCTTTAAACATGGAGAATCGACTCCATAAGTTGATTCATAGATTTAGATAGATTTTAAAAAAAAATAAACTAAGAGAATATCGTCACCCCCCAATTTTTTATTCTTTTCTGGGTCGCCATTCGGTAAAAATTAATATTCATATTCACATCTTAACCTGGAATTATTAATAAATTTACTCACTTCTGCCGCTTGTTGTAATATAATATCGGGAATATTGGGGATTTTCTTCCAAATATGAATTAATTTTTGAAAATGGCATAAATTTCACTGACAGAAAATAAAATATGTCATTAATAAATAAATCGTTGTTATGAACAAGTTTCCATGGATGGATTTTTGTATACGCGCACGGAAAGAGGGATCGGGAAAAAATTCCGTGCGCTGTTCTGAAAATGTCATATTTACTGTATTTTATACAGAGTTGAAAATGTAGTATTTTCAGGTAAGTATAATAAAAATACAATATACAAAAGGTATTTGAGCGGCGCGTGGAATTTTCGCCTCGATGGAAACTCCACGCGCCGCTTCATCTGTAGGTAACCAGCCAGTCGAATTAAATACTTTAAAGTAAGTGGACGCCCTTAACACGAATTCAAGAAAAAAAGGGCTATTGCTTGTTGTAACGCTGTATATAATATGTGAAAATAAAAAGAGAACCCTGCGCGAAAAATGTGAGTTAAGTAGTGGAGATTGAAACGAGAATGCTTTGGCCATATGTCTTTACTGAGGAAACTCAGAGAAAAAAACCCAGAAGATTATAGAAACTACTTAAAAATGGACGACCAAACGTTTCAGATTATTATAAATTTAGTTTGCCCTTATATCACAAAAAATACTATTATGAGAACTAGCTTAAGTGCAGAAGAACGTTTTACCGTTACTCTCACTTATTTAGCAACTGGACAATCACTTCAAGATTATTTTTTTTTATCTAGTATCTTAGCATCTCCCTTGTGTTGTATTTGTTCAGAAACATGTTGGGCTATTTATACTGCAATAATTATTTACAAGTAAGTTTTACAAAAATAAACCACTACTTCTTTATAAACTACGTAATTTTGAAGAAAAAAATATAATTAGTATTTGTAGTAAGAATATTTGAATCCAATACTTATTAATTGCGCAAATTTGCGTATGAGTCTGAAGCGCACTGAGAGGTCTAGAACGTTAGATTGGAGTGTGTGTGTGTGTGTGTACATGACGATCATAGAATTAATGACGGGTAGTAGGTCGGAACCAGAAAAAATAGAAGAAGAGGGAAAGCGCTTCAATCTGCGCGAAAAGTTAATAAGGGCGCCGCCATGTTGCTTTCCTTGTCTTTTCTCATTTGTGCTTGTCATGTCATAATATTGTTTGTATACAAAAATTTAATTAAAATGGTTTTGGATGAATAAATTACGTTTTAAGAATGAAATTAAAATTTTAGGATGAAAACATGTACCATTATTAAACATTTTACTATGCAGGTGAATAATTTGTATGAATTCAAAAATATTTTATGGGTTAGAAGATTTTTTTTTTTGGTAAAAAACTCAGAATATTGAAATCCTACATAATGTGTTTTTGAATTTTTAGTAAGGATAAAGAAAGCAGAATACGTTATGAATATCATATAATATATATTACAATTTTTAAAAAAGGGCAAGAAGATCCATTTACTTGGTAGAAACGATAAATGGAAATGCTAAAATCGAAATACCAACTTGTTTACCCAAAAAAGCTTTAATAATTTTACCCAATAACTGCAGTGCTGTCTTTAGAACTCTAAAGTAAACATATCTTTTTAATGGATTCTTTAAAAGTCAAATAAAGGCCTCTGTTATTCAAAATATGTGTACAGTATTTCACACTTTTTTATGTAAGTGCTCTTATCGAAGGTGTATTTCATAATTTGGTGTGTACAAAAAGTGTTAACTAATTCTGAATAACAACCAGACCTAAAGTTACAATAAAAGAATATAAGTAGCAAAAAATGCATACAATATAAAGGCATCAAAAAATTTCCCAGTGAAAGCATGCAATATGGACAAATAGCATTTTATTAAATAAAATAAATAATCAAGTAAAAATTTTTATTTATCCTGTATTTTATTCAAATGTTTTTTTGCATTAAAAATAAATTTACTTTAAAAATGACACTGGATAATACATGCAGTTGGCCCAATGGAACACCTTTTTTTTTTATAAAATGGTTTTTTAAAATATCTATAATCATATATCATCTTAAGCAGGTGATCATAAGTGGAGTTTTTTTTTCTTACTATGAAAATTATAAAAGGAAGGTCCTATATATTTAAAAAAAAATACATGCTATATATTAATTTTATATACTGTATTTTTTAATCTTAACTTTCCACTCTTTTGTTTACCTATACCTTTTTTAAACAATTCCCCAGGTCAGCTGCCATTCACATATCTTTTTCATATGATTTTTTTCAATACCTATATTTTCCTTTTTTAGTTTTCAGAATACAACCAGACATAGTCCCTTTGCCTTTGTAGCTTATTTTCTTAAATTTTTAAAATAATTTTTAGTGGAAAATAGGTTTTTTTTGACAATTAATTTTTGTAAAATTGCAAACATAAAATTTCTGTTTTCGGGTTAAACTAATCTTATTGTATTGTATAATTTAAGATAATTTTTATCGATTTTTAAAAATATTGTAGACCCACACACACATTCTAATCGAACAAATTATTTCATAATTAGTTTATATTTAGGCTGCTGCAGAGGCAATTTAAATGATTAATATGTGGCAATTCCAATACTAAGATACCATAATAATAGAGTTATATAGACACAATCATGAGCAAGTTCCACATCTGAGGAATAAAAAAGAAAATTCTTCAAAATCTGGTAGGTTGGTTTGTTAAACTATTGGGTTAACAATAAAACAAGATATTTTTATTAATAGGTTTTTTTGGCCATTAAATGGAATCAACTTTGTTAACTTATTTCTTATTTTTTTCCCCTTGAATAGTTTTGGGTATGGTGTTTCACCTAATTGAGTGATAATTGGTGGGTACTTTGGTGGAAATGCCACCCAAAAAAGCAAAATTATAACATTTTGTCTTAAATTGTTCCTGCCCTATATGTTCACTATCCAGGAACTGTTTTAAACAAATGTATCTGATCTGCAAACGGCCAATTGTTCATTTGCAGTATACTCAAGCATTTTTAAAAAACTTCCCTTTTTTGGAAATCTAAAATTAAAATAATACATGTAAATTTTTTTGCCCTTTGCAATTATGCAAAAATAAAAAAGACCTAAACCATTATAATGTATGTTATCTTATAAAATTACAATTAAGCTTTAATTTTCTAGGTTTTTATTTACCCAATAAAAATATTTTCACTATATAAAATGGGGTATTATACTTACTGGGTACTTACAAACGAAAAATAATATCTTCTGCTGTACTATCTTCTAGAAGGGGAAACCCTCTCACGCAACAAGACATAGTTTTAAACTAAATTAAAACATTATCAATGGAACATTAACTAAAATAAAACGAAAGATACTAAGCCAAATCTAATCCAAAAAAGTAAAAAAACATTTACAAAAACTCTTGTTTATACGACACCTTTTTATTCCATGAAAAGAAAGAAAACAAAACAAATGAAATTTGATTTGACAAGTAAAAACCATGGCGGCTCACATGCCGTCCTCGTGGATGCGCAGTGGTCAGCGCTTTCCCCCCTTCTATTTCTCTGGCGGGAAACATACGCTGAAGCGTTCGCTCCAAAACTGTGGAAAAAACTCCGTTGAACACCCCCTTTGGTCATTTCTCTTTCTTTTTTGACAGAAAACCGCTATCGATCGAAATAAAGGCGTATTCTCACAGTTCCTTTTTTGTTTGATCAACTTTGGTGGTCCATAAAATTAAAGGAAACTGAGAAAACAGTTTTTTTAAGTAACGACAAGTGCATTTTTTCAGGGTGGCGCCGTTTTGATCGGTTTTAGTTTTTATTGTAAAAACACAAAAAATAGAAAAATTTGAGGCACATTTCGTTTAATTTTTAAACAACTACAGCGGTAAAAAAAAGATCGCGGCCAACTTAATTTGTCTAGAAGATACAGGGCTTTTTTAATTTTGACGATTTCTGTTCACCTCTGTCTCTCATTTTTTATCAATTACGGTTTTAAAAAATATAGCGCAAAGATGCCTTTTAAAAAAGGGAGGGGGTTTTTATTATTTGACTGTTTGTTTCCCAAAAAAATACCTATTTATTAATACCACATACTTTATATTTATTTTCAATGGTAAAAGATTAAAGGGAAAACCTTGTAAGATTTTAATTTTTTACAATAAAATTGGCCCACTTTTATAAAAATTAAAAATAATTTATTTTTAAAAATTATTATTTTTAAATTTTTGTCTCTTTTTTTATTCATTTTTAAGATCAATTAACTAACAATAAGTAAGCTGTGCAATAAAGTTTTGTATTTTTTTTTTAGTAAAAAAGAAAGTTGACTTAGAAACCAATGATCGCTAAAATATTTTGTATAATATTTAAGCAAGAAATAAAAATACTCATTTTTTTGTGTTCCTATATTTATTTAAGTTTTAAAATGGAGGTTTAAGATTTGGAAATATGTAATATTATTAAAAAGTTATACCAAGAGCGGAACAAAAATTGCAAATTTTAGAAATGTTGTTGGTTGGTTGGTTGGTTAATATGTTTTTGCTCTGGACCCTAAAGGTCTCCTTTCCTGCCAGCTCATTAGGGGGGGGCCACGTCTTTGTCTGGCTCGGAACCATCACGTGGCCCGAATCTGTTCCCTTTCCGGACAACGCTGTGATGAGGCCACAACGTAAGCTTTCCCAGAAATTTTTCACAAAATTATTCTAGACTTTTTAAATTAATTTCTTATCAATGCAAGGCACAAAAAAATGGTGGTGGCCCAAGAACCTTTCTGGTATTCCCCCTATAAAAACCCTTTCTGTCCCGTACTGCCTCTTCCTGCTGCGTGCTCATCCACCTTCCGCCATTTGAAAGGTACCTCGTGACTTCACAAAAAAAAAGAAAGGGACAGGTTATATGAATCTCCCGTTCGGCCAGCTCAGAAGAAGGACTCCACTATTCGGCTAGAGTCTCTCCTTGACCCCCAGGGTAAAATCACAAGGGTCGGCGCCGCAGCCCACTTCCCGGATAAAACTATGTAGCTTTTTATCGCGCAATTTCCCTGTTCGGGGTCAAACAGAAACTGCTTTACAAATGTTCTTTTCTAGATATCCAAAAAAAAAAACTCGCGTCTAGAGAAACCCGGATAGCCATATGGCTGGCGAGCTTCTTGACGGTGTTGACACATGAAACATTATTATTATTATTATGCAAACCTAACAAGTTGTTAAAAACAAAGAATGGGTCTATTCTAATCCGTCTCCGCATTTTAAGTCTTTTATATAAGGAGTGCACAATTTAAATATTTTGTTCCGATTCTTGATGTCTTTTTTTCATAGTGTGTGGTATCGATAATGAGGTAATTTTATTTAAAAACGAAGAGTACAGGGTGTCCCAATAAACAAAGCAATCAAGCACGTGGACAGAGAAGGAAAGGTTATACTTTGATTCAGCAAGAGTGCCTCTAGAAAGTATATGCTCGAAGCTTTAATTACAAATTTTTCTGGCGACCTCTGCTGTCCAAAGATTGCACACAAATGTTTAATTCCTGCCATCTAGACAGCCTAACTTATAATTTATTTCAAACGAGTTTGCTACTGCCCTAGATGAACACTTTAGTTTCTTTTTCTGCTACTGCCTACGATTCTTCAAGGTTTTAGCTACTGTTCTATATACCCTATATACCTCTAGAGGCAGCGAAAGAGAAAGATGAATAAGTAGGTGTATAATAATAACATTTTACGGATCGGACCCCTCGCTGATTTTAATGATTTTTTTTGCATTCTGGGGTTTTTCGGATGCTGATAACGAATCTAAAAAATATCCCGACAACCTCTGTTTTTTAAATACAATACTTCCTAAAATTTCTTCTTTTAATACTGACTACCATTAAATGGGATCATACGCTCATTAGCTACTACAAATAAATTAAAATTTATAATATTTTATTTATTGTTTTTACTAAAAAACACCTGAAATAAATCCAGTTTTACACTTATTTAAATATGAATTAGGCAACCATTTATACATCATTTAAATAAAATCTGCGGTATTTAACCGGAATCATTTGAGGTTTTTTTTTTTTACTAAAAATGAGCAATAAAATATTGTAAATTTTAGTGTATTTGTTTAATATAGAAGTGCTTAAATTAGTGCATGTTTCCATTTGATATAAGTACCTATACAATCAGTTTCAAGATTGAAGAATATTAGCAAGTCTTGTCTGTTTTGCGGTTAGCCCAATTGGAGGCCTCATTAGTGATAAACCAGCTGGTTTTCTTTTTTTGATTCTTAATTAACGACCTAAAAAACCCCATATGCAAAAAAAAACATCAAATCGGCGAGGACTTTTTATAAGTAAAATATAACCCCATTTCTCGCGCTTCAACGTGCTGATTGGTCGTTGAAGCAGTATATATACCTAGCTCTGCATGTTGATTGCTCGTTTTGTCTCTGTCGAATAATTAGCATGCTGTAAAAAAGAAAAGGGTTATACTGTGGTTCTTCTCCCTCTTTCGCACGCTTGGTTACTCTGTCGAGCGCAAGGCTGCCTCTAAAGGTGTATGCTCAAAGTTGTACTATTAAATAATATTTCGTTTATATAAACCGCATTCGTCAATAATATTAATCAAACCTTTTACAGAAATCTGTTTTATTTACAAAGTCAAAAACCAAGACGTTTCTAGACAGACAGTCGTTGACAGGACATCTGCACCTCCCATGTCTGATAAATAGAGTTGTTTTTCACAAAATTATAAAATAGTACTTATTTATAAAATAAGTGAATATGATTCTATTAGAAATAAATAACAGGGTAGTGGAAGAAACACTTACGTTAAAAATTAAAAACGCACAAAACGGGTAAGTCGAGCATTAACCACTTTTTTTGATATTTGGGGAATTGGGCCGGTTTGTCTGGGTGAGGCGTTGTTATTTCCGATAAAATTTGGCCTCTATTTCCTGTTTTAACAGTTTATTGATAACTTTGTGCAAGAAAAGCAGTAAAACAGGAAAGAAAGCTATGACTCATCTTTTAGTACCCAAGACAAAATCTGAGTAATCCTGGGGATCAAATATAGATATTTATGTTTTTAAATTTTCAGGTTAAAAAATGAGAGCATAGATGTAACCGTGGCCGATTTTGACGGTGTTTTATATCATATTTCTAATATTAATGGAGATAAATCTAAGATAAGGGTAAGTAAACATGAACAGCACATTCTTTTTGGTCCTAAATATAAACATCATAATAGGTATTTAAAGATAAGAGAGCATAGATGTAACAGTGACCGATTTTGACAGTATGTAATATCATATTTCTAATATTATTGGAGATAAATCTAAGATAAGGGTAAGTAAACATGAATAGCACATTTTATCTTTGGTCCTAAAGATAAACATTCAAATGTATATTTACATATTTTTAAATTAATGTGTCCCAAGTATAGGGGATTAGGAAATTTTTTGTCTGTTTTATACTGTCCACATGCAACAAATAAAAAAAAACTTTTTTAAAACAGTGGGTTACGAAAATTTTTAGTGTAATTAGGAAATTCAAGTAAAAAATGCATTAAAACTTTTCTGTACCACAATACGCTATTCAATAATGAATTTTTGGTCCAAGAGGAAGTTTCACAGCCATTAAAATGAATAGTTAGTTTTGGTTGGTTTTCTTTATTCCTTGAAACATGTTTACTGTGCAAAAAAATACATTTGACTTATTTTATGCATTTGAAATAAAATCTTAGCTTTTACTGACAAGTGATTGCTGTGAAACTTTGCAGTCTTATTCCTAGATGATTTCTCCGGGAAAACATAGCTTTTGAGTCAATAAGAAAGCTAATAACTTTTGTGTTTGTTAGTAGGTCACATTTAGGTCAATAACAAAAAAAGTAATAAGGCCAAACAACATCCATTTAAACCGAGATTAAAACAGAAGTCTTTTAAGTGCCATTTTTAAACTTTAAAAAAGGTTATTAAAACTCTAATATAACTTGTTGACTTGTTAAAGATGCACTGCATCATTAGCATTAGAGCATGTATGTCATATTTATCATATCTTTGGTATAGTATAATAGTAAGTGTTATCTCTTGTTCTATAAACAGAGTGGATAAGTTTTGTCAGCTGTAATATGCAAAGTCATTAGGTCTATCTTAATTTATACATAGCCTATAAGAATATATCCTCATTAATGTAATTAAACTACTGAAAGGCTTAGACCTGCAAAAGTAATGTGGTAGCACTTTCTGACACACCACTGATATTACACCAAAAAAATTAGCTTTTTATTTCATACAGCAGTAAATCAATATTACTTTTTAGAAACTGTCTGCAATTTTGTTAAGTATGTTTCTACTCATGTTTTTATTTAGTACATATAAAGCTGAGGTCACACAGTTCAGCATAAAAATAGCATGTTTGAATTATCCCGCAGCCACAAGGTAGTAGATATTTATATCATAAATATAAAAAAATACATAGAGATCTATACCTTCTTTATTGGAAAATTGTTTTATTAATTAATTTATTATGTGAATTATGTTTAAGCATCTATGATTAATAAAAATATCAATCAATATCAATCTTTTACCCAAATCCTTTTTTTTATGGCACTTTGTCGTACTAATAAATAAGCCACGGCTTATTTTCTTTGATTACGAACACCCATATTTTGGTAAAATTTCTCCAGTTAATATTTTTATAGTTATAACATTCTATACACACCTATCAAGTCAAAGTGTCGAGAAATACTTCATGCTGGTTTCGGATAAAAGTGGCATGATAAAAAAATGTGTGTGTCTGAACATCATCTAACTTTTCATAATACCTGCAGTTCTTAAGGCAGCTGTAGCTGGAAATACTGCATACTGCATGGCTTCCTTTTTTGTTTGTGTGTTAAAGTCAAACCTTATTATTGTTATAAGAAAAAAAAATTCTTAACAATGAATAAATGTGAACACAATGCAAAACTTTTTAGCTTAAAGCCTAAATACCAATGCACTGTGGGTGTCTTGAGAACAGTATATAAAATTACTTAATTTAAAACAATCTCTGAATTTACTCAATAAAAGTAGACATATGACATTCTGTAGTATAGCTGTTTATGTTCGTATAGTATTTAGAATCTAGATAATATTTTTGTACTGCTAAAATTACTTCTAACAAACAATATTTTTGTAAATTTTTCATCTCTTTATTTCTAGAGTGTTGCAACTGTGTATTTTGTTATTTTTCTATTTTTATAGTGTCGCAATTCAAAAAAAACTACATATTTCTTTTCATATTTTTAGAATACTTTATATGCTATTTCGTAGAGCTTTAAAGACCTTTAAATACTCATTGTGCTTATTTTAATGGTTTTTGAATTAAAACACAAAAAGTGTTAAAAACTAATTTCAAACTCATTTTTCTCAATATTTTGCTTTTTTGAATTATGAAATTATTTGAGCAGAGGTACAGTATTTAATATTGCAGACTTTTTAGAAATTCCAATTAATCACATCTTTGACTATAAAAATTAGAGTTAACACAGTGATCTCCATTTACTTGCAGACAGCCTGTTGGTAGCACTTGGGAATTCTGAAATCGAACGAGGCATTAACTAATGTTTTTGTGACAAACACTGTATATAATGTGCATGCCTATTGTTGGCTAAACGTTACTGTTTTAAATTTTGTCCAGGACACTGAAAAATAACCTTAGTTTATAAAAGTTTGTTCTAAACTTGACAATATGAGGTTGCGAGTTTTATTCTATACAGGAACACCAAAGAACCCAGTCAATAACGTCTACAGTTGTGGCTATATATTTGTTATTATTATTTTTATTGATTTTCAAGTAACATGTAAACAGGTGATATTGTGTTCACTTGATTTTTATTTTTTATTTTTATGCCTGGTTTCTATAAGCAAAGACAATTGTAGTTTCACTATAGACCCCCAAAGCAATGCTAAGTTTTTGGTAATAGGATTGGACGCTCGCTTGCAGGAGCGAGCTTCCATCAGGAGAAAATATGTTCATTTGCTTCTATATAAATGAACACTGTTGCCAAAGCTATAATAATGGTAACAGTAAGTAATTATTTTAACGAGAAATATGCCAAACTTATAATAATAATAATTAAAACATTTTCTTGCTGTTTTTTTTTTTTTTTTTTTTTGGCCTTGCAAACGAGTGCTTTAGCCACGGAAATACTTTGATACTGACAATAAGATACATATATTGACAGGGTCACACACTTCACGCCCAGGGGTCGATCAGGGCGACTTTACAGATAAGCACATTACTTGGTAGACCACAGGTAAAAAGGATAGTACAATATTCGCCTTGAAGTGAGTCCAGGGAATTTTCTTGCTGTTTAATAATACAATTTTAATTTTGTAAATTTGTACATTGGATGTATATATATATGTCTTTATATATCCGTCTGTTTAAAATTAAACATAAGAAAATGGACAAAAAAATGTTATGAAAAGAATGAACACTTTGTTAAAGGTCAGTTCAGTGGATGGAAGTTAAAAAAAATTATACTATTGACAAATATTTTTAGACATTTTCATAAACGCACCTTAAAAACGTCAGTAAGAATACACATTTTACGTCCTATTATTACCACTACAGAAAAAACACAGCGCTGAAATAGCAACACAAAATGCAAGACATCCAATAAAAATTAAAGATATTTAACTTTAAAAAATTAGTCATTATTATATAGTTAAAATTTGAAAAAGAATCGATCGATTCGAATCGAAGTTCGATTTCGCAATAATAAGTGAATATTAATTTTTGTTGTATAGTTTCAGTATTTCTTGTTAAGTGTAAATGTCATAAAATAAAAAATATAATTAAGAAAAAAATAAATCATATTAAACATCATGTATCCTATCAACTACAAATATATTTTTAATTAAATTTAAATTTTTCAAAGTAAAAATTTACATAATTAAAATTTTAGTATTATACAGCAAAAAATATCTTTATTTCAACGAATTTGGCCTATTTCCCACAGAAATAATTTCTAATCACTGTTTTTATTGTTAGAGCTTTGGCAACAGTGTTCGTTTTTATAGCAGCATATGAATGTATTTTCTCCCGATGGAAAACTTATTACCAAAAAGTTATCATTGATTTGTGTGTCTATAGTGAAACTACAATTGTCTTTGCTATAAGTAAATGTCATTTCATTGTTTTGTATGAAGTGTTTTATGGTGGTCTTTGAAACAAGCTGTTACCCATTTAAAGAAAAAAGTATTAATATTTGTATTATTATTGTTATGCCTTGAGGTCGGTTTGGACTATTTAATGGTCAAAATGTAAGCTGTGTAGTTAAAACCACTGTAACTGCAAACACAATGTATAATGGATTATACCAGGTGCTGCTTTAACTTACTTTAGATTTTACAATGCAGAAAGTTATAGGTTCCTTTTTAAATGTTTTAAAATTTATATGTATCTTCTGATGTAAGAAAAATATTTGCAGAAATGGGAGTATCAAATTTGGATGCCCTAAAATCTACTTAGTATGTGTTTATACTTGGTTATTTTAGTTACACGCAAAGCTATGTCTACTGTTCTTTTTAATATCTGCTTTATTTAGGTATAAAAATGGACTTTTATTTTATATTAGTTTAAATTTAAAAAAAAGACATTGAAAAAGTTGATTCACTGTAATAGTAATGTATA
This sequence comes from Listronotus oregonensis, assembly GCA_019359885.1. Classification (NCBI taxonomy): domain Eukaryota; kingdom Metazoa; phylum Arthropoda; class Insecta; order Coleoptera; family Curculionidae; genus Listronotus; species Listronotus oregonensis. Next base: position 113,461 of record JAHBCN010001127.1, read on the forward strand.
AAATTATTTCTTGGCTGAATGAGAACTTAAATATGTTATGATGTATCCAATGATTTAATGACCTCTTGGAATTTAAAACCTCCATTAAACTTTTTCATATGTTAATTAAAAGGAATGATAGTTTTTTTGATTTTTAATTTGGCTAGAAGCACTGAAAAGTGGGCTACTGTAATTTGTCCAATTGCTAGGCGCAAAAACCCCTCATATAAAAGTCACAAGGATTTTACTCACGATATGCCTACCAACTCTAACTTGGTATAAATAGGCGCCACCTTGATGACTTTTCACCTAAAAAAAATAAATCAAGAAAAAAAAAGTTTAAACGTAGGTAATTAAAACTAAAGAAATAACACCAACTGTTGCAAACATTTACAACAGAAATCCAGGAACTGTCTGAGTGCGACGTGACAATAGGCTTCTTGCATAAAATTTATTTTGAATAAAAAATGCGTTAGTTTCAGTCCTTTGCCTATTTAAAGACCCTCTGTTAAATATCATTTTTCACAAAAATTTAGTTTTTTAGAGTTTATGTCTGGCCCTTTAAATCTGACGTCAGACCCAAACGACTTGCGATTAGCCGAGACGACACGAAGCAGATGCCTGTGTCCAGTGTTAGTTTTTGGTAGATTTACCCTAGTTTTTTGTAAAGTCTGGTAGACAACTTTTCTTTGTAGATGTTAAGCTTTTTGTTATGTTCCAATAATGATTACAGGGATATGAAACTAGAATGTCTAGTACACTTGCATGCTTCATACAGCAATGCAAATAGTGTGTCAGATAATACTGAAGAAATCTGGCATAATATGGTAAGCCTAATAAGGGATAACGTTAAAAAATTGAGATACTAAAACACCTCTAATTTTGGAAAACAAATGCTGCATTTGCTTGTTTCGAACGTAAAATATGTAAGAAATTTTTCAGCTTTTAATCGCCTTAAAACTGACGAGCGTAATAAATTTTTAAATAAAAATACCTCCTCGATCTTATTTGCCAAAAAGATTTTAGGAAATTGAGAGTTGGATCAAATTTGATCTAGATTTCCAGAATTTATTTTTTTATTATTAAATATGACAGTGATGGTAATTAAAAGAATATATTTTTTTCAATTTAAAAGTATCATAATTTTTACTTTATATTAATTTTTATTTGTATAATATATTTGTGTAAAATTACATATCCTTTTATCGTATTTTGTTTTTTATTGCCTATGAAATGAAACGAAAATGCGAATAAATCACATCAAAGAAAAAGTGGTAAAAATACATAAAAACATAATCAACAAACATTAGTATGGAGCAAAAAAATAAAAAACCTTTTTATGCAAGTTAGTATATAAAAAAACCCAAATAAGAAACAGTTACGTTAAATCATTTTTAGTAGATTTAAAACATCCGGTAAATCCCCTAAATAAAATGAGGCAAGCTACCTATGCCGGCATGGTGAAATTTAGCATCTACATTTATTTTGTGTTCGTAAATGGTGCATTATGACGTCATAGGGCATTTAAATGCCCGGATGTTATTTTGGCGTGGGCGTTATATGTTTGAATTTAAAATTCTTATAGCTGTGTTATAAAGTCTGGCATTAAAACATAACTGGCAGGATCGTTATTTAGGTATAAGGGGTTATTTTTAGCCAATAAAAAAAGGTATGTGGAAGAGGCCTATGACTGAACGATATATTTTCAAAAACCAGTCGCCCAACCAAGTTAACTATATTTTGTATTTTTTTGTTGAGATGTTTAAACAATATTTTCAAATTAATTTTCGTCGTGCAACCTTATATTTTTAAGAATAGGTTCTCTTCACCTTGTATCGTTCGGTTTCGACGTTTTTTTAGCTTCTCCTAGTATGATTAATGAAACCAATTATATTAAGAATAATTAATCATACATAGTGCCAGGAGAAAAATATACAGCGTGATTTAATCAATAGAGAAATACACAAGTTGTAACGGTGGAATTTAAATCATATGTTCGCTTGTCACAAATGATAGATGAACTTATCTTTTTTTCAATGATGTGTAACAGACAGAGACTTCGTTAAGTCAAGAAAAAGTTGCGCAGATGCCTAATCCTATGCAGTTTACAAATTTAATATTTTTAATAATTTAGAACTTAATTAAAAAAAAAAAAACTAAAATTTATTATTCTTAATTTTTTTTGTGGCTTTTGGCTTTAGCCATCCAGCCAGTCTCACAGTGTAAAATTATATAAACAGTTATTTATAAGAACTCTTTGTAATATGATTTATTTTTATAATAATTATTATGAATTTATTTTATTGGGATGGTGGACATTTGGGATATTAACACATATAGACAAGGACACCAGCTTCACGCCACAGGGGTCCATCAGGGCGATTTTTTAATAACAGATTAAGACCACGGAAAGAGGTTGGGTTTAAAAGGAATTGAAAACATTAAATTTACCAATTATTCTTCTTCTTATTGTGCCCTGTCAGGTCCCCCTGAAGTTGGCAATCACGATGGCGAGCTGATCCCTGTCTTCAGCCACTCTAAACAATTATTCGACGCTATGTATGCCTGTCCATTCCCGGATGTTCTTTAACCAGGAGATTTGTTTTCTTCCTACGCCCCTGCAGCCTTCTATTTTTCCCTTCATTATAAGCTGGAAAATCCGGTAGCGATTTCCTCTGAGAACATGTCCGAGTATGCCAGTTTTCGGCATTTAACTGTTGTCAAAAGTTCACGAACTGTGCAAAGCCACCCATGGAATTCTTAGTATTCGTCTATGTAATTATTCTTTTACAAGTTTAAATCTATTTTAACTAGAAATTCGATAAGCAGAGTATATTTTTTATATTTTGTAAGGATAAAAGATGAAGTATGTTAAATGATGCATTAGGTTTGCATGTTGAGATTAAAGTTTTGACAAGATCATTACTATGGACAGCATATTTTTTACATACAAAAAATATATGATCCAGATCACTTTTAATCTGACATTCTTCACATTTGTCTGTGGGTAGTACATGAATTTTATTTAAATGCGCAGAGTAACAGGCATGTCCAAATTTCATATGTATAATGGTTGTTATAAAACGTCTAGAAACATTTTTAAACTCTTTTGTGATACTATTTTTCGAGATACAAAAAAATTAAAAGGACTTTACCTACTCAACACTTTTTAGTAAATACAACACGTGCCTCTTTCAGATCAGCATATCCCTAAAATTCTACAAACAGCTGCAAGAGCACGGGGCTGACGAACTGCTTAAAAGGGAATATGGTCCTTACTTGATAGCACCGGAGAACGGGTACAATGTATCTCTTTTAATAGATTTAGAAAATATACCTTCGGATTGGCCGAAAGTAGTTAAAAAAATGGGACTTTTGAAACGGAACTGCTTCGCTTCAGTTTTTGAAAAATATTTCGACTTTCAAGAGGCTGGAGATGAGGGGCAAAAGCGAGCAGTAATCCATTATAGAGATGATGAAACTTTGTAAGTATAGTTATTTATTAACATGTCAAGCCGTTGCTGCTTTTTAGTTGTAAAGATATTCTATATTTCTTTTGTATCTTAAACGACGAATGAAAGCATAGATATTTATATATTCACATTAGTAGAAAGAAGTCAGGGTCTGGGGTGTACTTTTAATGATTTATAAATCTAGAACTTTTTAAAATAGTTCAAAAGTAGAACTGGTTATAATAATTGCCAGCAATATTTACATACGAGGTCTCCAGTAAATACACGCACTGATACAATATGGCGGCTAAGACGCAATGTACAGCCCCGCTCACGAGTGCACCATGTAGTCTGACAGGCCATTAGCCAACAGTAGCCGTATGTATAGTTGGATCATTTTTAAAATGAAAATTCGGTGCCCTTTGAAAAAAAACATAAAAAGAAGGAAAAAGGTTTAATTTTTATTGTCGGTCGCCTTTGTTTTTATATGGTATATTATTACAGACACGTGCGGGAAGCGGCACATTATAAAAAGCAAAGGCAGCCGCAGTTCAAACCAAAGCTTTTGCTACTTTTTATGTTTTTTTTTCTTTAAAGGACGCCGAATTTTCATGTTAACAATGATCCAACTATACTTCGAGCCGTGCGTACTGGGCCAGTCGTGTTCGTTTCTGTTGTGCGTGTTTTTATTGTTTGTCAAGATGGAAATTGACGAAATCATTGAGCAACAACATAAAGTTTTTGGTGAAGGTCGGTAATAATTTGCGTAAAATTACCGATATGTAGAGTGCTGTTTCCAGTGATAATGCTCTCAATTTTTAAGTGGATTAAACGTTTTAAAAATGGCCTAGGAGACGCCGAGGATGATGCAAGGCAACCTTTAACCTCCTGTGTTGATGAAAACATTGATCGTGTGCGGTGTCTTGTCCTATTTGGCTAGTGTCGGTTCATGATCTGTCAGGCTGCACGGTGCACTCGTGAGCGGGGCTGTACATTGCGTCTCAGCCCCCATATTGTATCAGTTCGCGTATTTACAAATATTTTTATTATTTTTTTAAATAACGGAAATGTTTAAACTATTATTTATGGAATTTTTGTTGGTACCGAAGAATACAACACAAAAAAAAAACTAGGTTGGCGTTGGTGGTGATGGGCTTTTAATTTACTCTGCTACTCTTACTGCAGTGGGGTTTCTTAATGCTATGTGATTTAATTTTACATGGAAAATTAAGATATTGCTTTATACACTATGGTCAAAAAATGGCCCATTATTAAAATACAGGGTTTTAACAACTAAGCAAAAACAAACAAATTATTGAACTGAGATATTTCAAGCGATATTTAGTATGTTATTACATTTAATAAAGGTCATATTTATTAAAATAAATATAAATTTTAAGCTTTAACAGTGCCTTCAGCCTTCCTTCCCATGGCATGGCGCATTCTTTTACAAATTCCAAAGTCTTCTGTATTCACATGCTGCAACTTTTTTTTTCTTAATTGTTCCTCAGTGTTAATGCTATTTTTGTACACTAGCGTCTTAAGATGACCCCATAAAAAGAAATGTAAACTATTGAGGTACCTTGGTGGCTATTCTTAAGACCCACCCCAATTCAACGATTTGTATAAACAGTTTGTAAATAATTGCAAACCAATACACTACCAAATTTAATCTCTTATTGTTAACAAAACATCCCTACCCCTGGTGTTAAAAATAGGTTTCGATTATGACATGGGAATATTCATCGGTCCACAAATAATTGATGTGAAAATTTTGAGAAGTATTTCTTTTGTACTTCCTGATGATCCAAAAAAGACAATTAGCTTTGTCTGTAAACAGAATGTGTAATTTAAATTAAGGATTTTGGGCAACATTATGAAGATATATTTGGCAAAAGGTGACACGCTCTGGAAAGTAATGCTAAACAATTTTTGCGGCGAATATTTAAATTTCAAGCAATTTTCCTCATACTCGCTTCAGGATGTTCTTCAACATCGTGCAGCAGCGGTTTTTCAATTTCAGGTGTTCTTCAATTCAAGGTCTATGATACGATATACCTTTTCGGACACACACTATCAGTTTCAACAAGACGACGGTAAATATTAGGAATGGTTGGACTATCTGGCTAAGTACACTGGGATATCTCTGGCTATAAATACGTAGGCTTTCCTCATTTAAATAATAATTCATCAACATTAACAAGATCATTTAAATAATAATATGCAAGAGTCATATTTCGGGCCAGCGGAATTTATTAGAAAATTGTATTCTTCTAAAAATAATATCATTCATTTACTTGGACAGTACAATGCTTTTTATGCTTTTAAAAAATTCTTATTGCAGAAAAAACTCAAGAGAGCCATTAGAAATCAATTTTTATTTTGGAAAAAAACGATTGGCGTACCATTTTTGTCTTTAAAAATATCAAAGTCATACGCACGTCACTGAAAAAGCTAAATTTTTATTTTATTTTGAAAAATATATGTACTTTTATTAAATGTAACTACATATTAAAGATCACTAAAATATCTCAAGTGCTTTCGGAAATATAGATAATTTTTTTTCTTTTTCCTTTAATGTATGTTGGTAACAGTACATTTTTAGACCATAAAGCAAACTGTCTTAATTTTTTATAAAAGATTACAACCTTAAATAATTAAAAATCATCAAGGAACTCTATACTTCTTCTTCCCTGGGAGCTGTCCTGATTCACTACTGGAGGCAGTGCAGCCTCTTGGGCTTTTTGTGCCTAATTTCCCATTATCTTTTATACCAATCGTTCCATCAGTCTTGTTCTTTCTACAAGTCTGTATAACCCCGAGACTGGTTGCTTGATATATTCCTGTGGGCTCATTTTCGGTTGCCCAAATAATGCCTCTCTTTTAGGCTTCAATGCTTCACATTCGCACAGGATATGGTAGGCTGTTTCTTCCCCCTCGTCGCACATTCTGCAACTTGGGTCCCCATTGTATAAGCCTATCTTGTGTAGGTGTCCTCTTAGGTTATCGTGCCCTGTTAGCAACCCTACTGTTATGCGAAGTCTTTTCCTACTTTGTCTGAGTAGTTCTTCCTTCATTCTTTTGGATGGGCCCCTTATGAAGTTTTTTCCATGTCTCATTCTACTGAGGTTTCCTCAGTATTCCTCGTGTTTGTTTCGGATTCATTCCCTGGTTTGCCAGGGCAGGTTCTGGTCCAGAGTATGGTCTGGAGGATCCCTGTCTCGCTAGCTCATCCGCTTTTTCGTTGCCTTCTATTTTCAAATGTCCTGGTACCCACAAGAGAGTTACTCTATTGCGTTCTCCCAGGACTTCCAGTTTTTTTTGGCATTCCCATGTCAGCTTAGACATTACCTTGGGGCTTACTCGTGCCACCAGTGACACTTGGCTGTCTGTTATGCAGATCCGCTTGTTTTTATAAGCTCTCCTGTTATTCTCTTTTGCACAGTGCAGTAAAGCATATATTTCCGTTTGAAATACAGAACTGTGTGTTCCTAGTAGAATGGAGAATTGTGAATTTCTCATTTCACTGTACACGCCCGCTTCAGTTCCCTGCTTGGTTTTGGAACCATTCGTATACCAGATAATGTCTCCAACCGTGCCGGGGAGATCGGGTTGCTGCCACCAACTTCGATCTGGAATTTTTACCTTGAAGTTTTTGTTGAGTAAGTATTGGGGAATCATCTGGTCTGTTCTGTGTGTCCCAAACTAGCGAAGACACCAGTTGGTTTCTGTATACTATCAGACTATAGTTTTTATACCATTAGGTTCCTATATTAACCTTTATCAGCGGTTTTCCTTCCTATTAAAGGTATTTTTGAATTACTTTCGTAAATGATATTTTGGTTTATACTGTAAATTAATTAAACTAATCTTTTGAACAGGGTCAGTAATTGTAAATAATATCTTATAGATATGTAGAAGCCAAATCAGACAGAGTGACGGTGGTTTTTTCAACAAGATTTCGTGATGAAGATGATGTGATTATAGGTAAAGTATTCATGCAAGAACTCAAAGAAGGCCTAAGAGCGTCGCACACGGCGCCTCCAGTATTGTTCAGTCACAGAGAGCCACCTCTAGAGCTTCAGGATACAGACGCTAAAGTTGATAATAATGTTGGTTAGTATGATAACTAAAATATTTAATGTAAAAGTTTTTTTTTTTAATTCTTAAAATAAAAACGTCCTCAGACAGCTACAGTAAAACATATAATCACTATAAAAATTGTAATAATATTTGAACCAGGTTTGCTATTGGCAAGGTGCGAAGTATATGGTGGGGACAGCTGAATCCATTGCAGCGCTCGCTGTGGTTAAATTTTTCGATAAATCATGCTTGATTCAAATGTAAACTATTAGATAAAAATAATAAAAATGGTGCATAATAGTTTTTGTGTGCTTAAATGTCAGAATAATGCAGAAATAGTTACTGTAAATTTTATACATTTCCAACTGCTAGTTGGAAATTAGAAAAAAGGTCAAAATGGATAAATGCAGTTAAAGGAAAAAAGTAAGTAGCCGAATGACGTTCGGGTTTCGAGGTTAGGCGAACTTTCAAATTTGACGTAACAAGAAAAAAACTTATCGTTTCTTGCCGTGTACCGTTTGTTCATGCCTTTTCCTGAAGTTTTTTAATGATTTGCGAGTTTTAAAAAGAAAAGATTCTTTTTAATAGAGTTATTGTCTGTGTAGTCTCCTGTGATTGTGAATAATAAAATTGGCTATAAAGCTTTCAAGTAAGTAAAGTATATATTAGTGTTGAGTATATTTTTCACTTATTGGACCAATTGCTAATTTTTGTCTAAGGTTAACAAAAAAAACTATTCATTAATTGAAAATAAATTATTATTTTTAAAAAACCTGTTTAATATGCTACATTTTTAAATATATTTTTTTTTTTTATACTGACATTTGTAATGTTATTTAACTGTCATTTGCATTGATTGCACCGGATAACCTTATTCCCCAATAATAAGGTCCAAGTTCGATTCTACAAAACTCCAAGAACTTTTTTTATTACACTTTTTATACTTACTTTCTAAGCTTTGGAATTGTTTATTCGCCATTGATATTGTACTTCACTTTTACAGTGCTGAACAGGTTTATATATATGAATTTACGAAAAATAAATATTATAAGTAATTTTACACCTCTCCAATGGATTTAAAGCATGATTTAATGCAGCCGTCAGATGTCGTTGTCATCGCGCACGGTGCCAATATCAAATTAGTTCAGTTTATAATATACAGAGTGGTCAAAAAAGTTTGAAACAAATTGGATTTTTTGCTATTGTGATATTTAAAAGAAGGTTTCCAGTTATTAATTGTGTATGCATCATCATTGTATTGTATTCCAATGCATGCAGGATTGGAATACCTTCTTATATATTATCTTACAGCAGTCATGTAAGAAGTGTCAAAATGATTTTTAGGGTTGATACTCAAATTGATTATCAGAAAACTTTTTTTTAATCACAATAAATATTACTAAAAGAATTAACAGATCCAACCAATGATGGAAAAAAAGTAGACATCCTTAAAATACAGGGCTCTTTTTATTTGATGATACCAGTTTTTAGATAATAATACATATTTAGTTTAGGTAATTTTTTATATGACACATTTTACAGGTTATGTAACATTTGTACTGTTTCCAAGACACACAGCAAGGAATACGAGAGATAATACCATCAATTTAATCCATATGTTTAGACATTATTTGCATTATCATATCAAGTGCTCGAAGGCGTATATCCACAGTCGGATGCGAGCTAAGACATCTGAGTTCTTGAAAGTTTTAAATAGGGCGCGGCCAGAGAATAAGTCAACTGACAAAAAGACTATTACGTAAGTAAATACTTATCTATTAAACAAACTCGTCATAACTCCTAATTTAAAATCCATCAAGATTCATGTTCTGTCGCATTGGCCATTTTTATTGTTATTTTTTTAACTATTATGCATCAGTTGTGAACCATTATATAAATTCATAGCTTTTTATGGCTGTAAAAACGTTTAGAAGAACCAAAGGAGTAGTTGGAAAATAATCTGACACCTGAACAAAAAATACCAGTGACTATTTCAATAGAATCTTTCACACTGGCAAAAAAATTTCTAGGCAAAATATTTCTCTTGTTTTATTAAAGTTTGTTGCTTTATGGCAATTTTATTCATGACATTTTTTACAAAACCACTCGCGAGAGTGAGAAATTGCCAAGCAACAAGCTTTCTGGTTTTCTGGCAATTGGTTTCTAACTTTAAACATTTTTTTAATAAAAAAAGAACACAACTACCTAAGTTTACTGATGGCGTCAAAATGACAAAGTACGTGACTAGCCTACGACAAATGTGTTAACAAAATACGTCTGGTAGTCCGTTCTGCGCACAATCGAGTACCCTAAAATTTAGAAATAAAGTCTGCCTCCAGAGCGCCCGGACGCACTTTTTCGTCCATATAATTTAACTTTTAAACTGCGCCACTGATATCCTTTGCGGGTCCATATGAAGGTCAATTCCTATACATCATGTGAGGATTGAACAGGACCATATTTCTGTCTAACCAGGACCATATTTGTGTCTTTCCTTAACAAAAACGTGACATTATGTTTTTTTTGTGGAATCCTGAAGAAAATGATTTGAATTAAAACAAAATTTTAATTAATGTTTTAATAATGATACCTTATATGTTGGTTTGTTTTCAAAAGCGTATCATTTTTTCAAATATGATTCGTTAAAAAGGATTTTGTATTTATTGTCAACAAAATACATAAAATGACAAAACACAAAAAAATTAGTATTCTGTCAAGGTCTAGCGTATTTTATTACTTTTATGACCTTTGGTTAAGTGTAAAACATATGATTAAATATATTCTGTGGTTACCATAAATAAATCGAATTAAAACATATTGTTACGGACTTTTAAAAATCTATGTTTAGTTTATAGAACTGTAATCAATTGCCTTAGTTTCTTCCCATTCTGACAACCTTTGTGAAGTTTCCTTAGGGGGCTGGAGTCATTTGTTTTGCACTTTTGCATCCTGTATTAAAATAATTTTTTCAGCTAATTTCAGACTTTGCGATTTTTTTCCATGTTAGGATAAAAAGCCATAGGAAGCTTCACAAGGGTCAGATTTGAATCGACTGCCTGGCTAAAGGTGCCCTAATAAGAACATGCAAATTTTATGTTGTCTATTTTGTTTTAATTCATATGTTGCTTTAGATTTTACGAAAAAAAATATAGATGTCTATTTTCTATTTTTTTTTTAAGAGGAAGGCTAGGAATATGGCTCTCTTCAGTCTTTATTGGATGACCCAATACCAGTAATTTTTTTTTGAAAATGGGTGAATATGAATAATGTGTGTTTTTCTTTTTTTTTAGTGGAAGAACCTTTATAAGAAGAGATTAGTGTTAATAATAAAATCTTTTAAGGAATTTTAGCGAAGTTCAGCTCAACATGAACGAAAAAATAAATTTTAATAACTGCCAAGAACTTTTGTCCTACCCTGGCAAAGTTATTTTTATTGTTTACTATAGTTATATATTTTTTAAGCAAATTATTGTATTTTCCATCTTTTTGTAACTAAATTGTGTTTTTATATTTATTTTTTTATCTTTGTAAGTTGCAATAATTATATTTATTTCCCAAGGTGCTTTATAGTTTGAATTTTTTTTGCAACAACTTTCTTGCAACCATTTTTTGAAATTTATTGTTGCGATTTATTTTGTCCATAAGATTTACCAACAAAGTAAAATTTAACATATATTTAAATAATGCATTTAAGTATTTTTTTGAATTACGAACAAAAAAAAATACAGTTAAAAAATGATTTTGAAAAATCGTTTTAAATTACTCTTTGGTACCTAACAAACACAATACATTTTATTTTTCTGGGAAATCTGCTGTATGTTCAATAAAACTCAATGTTTAAATTTAAATTATAAAATTCACGCTAAAAACGCTGTCTCTGTTATGGCGTCGACATATGTTTCGCGTGACGTCATATGCAAGTAAAAAAGTTAACAACAAATGCAACTACAGTGAATTTTGTTAATAATTTCTCAATTTATTGGCTAAAATGGTATATAAATGGTGTGTAATGCCACAATTTCCAATACTTCCCTGAAAACACCACCACAAAAACTGTTTATATCTGTCCCAACAAATCCTAAAAGGCGAAAAAAGTGGTTACAATTAGCTCGAAGAGATCCAAATAGCTTTGTATCGCATTCAAATGTTTTTATGTGTGAAGCTCACTTTAATGTAAGTATACAAATATCCTGCTTTAAATACCTACCGATTTATATGCAACAAGATATCGCCTTTAGATAACTTATAAACACTTTAAGGTATAACCTAACTTTTGGATTAGAATGATTTTGTTTCTTCTAGAAGTTAAATACCTAGAAAGTTAGTACTTTCTTTTTTTATACTTAACGGTATTATTATTGAATTGCAGATGGTAACTGATATAATAAATTACACAAAATACTTAATGGGAACTTTTTCAATTCGTCTCCCATAAGAGATGGTACTGCTTATATTTCTACACTCCATAAACATAACCTTCAATAAGATTTCGAGAAATGCTGAATGATGAACACGTAAATAAATAATTTTTTAGATGTACTTACACAGCTGTTTTAACATTTTTGAGTTCTGCACATAGTAGTCAGCGTTATTTTTAAAGAAACGCACAATCCTAAATGTGTCTATCTCAAGTAGGTTTCTGTTATCGGCTTACACAAAATTTATGTCCATTTTGAGGTACGAAACGGATAATTATGTTACTTGAAACATGTTTTTTATATAAAATGGTCAAGAAACAGTTGTTTAGATACTTAAAGATCAAAAATAATATCTGAAAACATACAACATAAAGCTTGTGACATTTATTTACTTGCAATTGACGTCACCAAAGTTGTAACCAAATAATGTATCTCCTGAACATAATTTGAAATTTTGCAGATAGGAGGTATTGGTGGTAAACAGTCGATAAATTAAACTGCCTTTTTACAGATCGATTACATTATTGGTTAGTTAATTGTTAAGTGTCAAAAGATCAGTCGTTAAAAATCACTAAACTATCGACCCAGTTGCAGGAAAAAAAGCGGCCGCCTTGTTACTCTTGCCTAAAAAAAGAGTTGGCGCAATTTTTAGGAACCGAAAAGTGCGCGTGCGATGGTAGTAAAATTGCTGCAAGAAAACTATCAAACTATAAAAACACCTATAGACCTTTTCTAACAAGACTCTAATAGTAACAAAAAACCTTTAAGTCAGCCGGGAACATTATTTATTATTAGCCACACTTCAATTTGTTTCAGTGATTTGGGTTGTAGTTTAGCAGTAATAGTTAACCCTTGTACTTTTTTACACACACTATCGTGCGACAGAAATTTTACTTATTTAGACTATGTTACAGTGAACTTATTTTTAAAATAATTTTGCGGCCGATGAGGCATTGTTAACTACAATTACACTAATTAAAACGAAAAACATATTATGTCCTTCAGGATACACCGAAGATCGACCAAACTTTTTTTGTATGGACTACCCAGCAGTTTAAAATTCTACGCAAAATTTTAGGGTAATTTTTGTAACACAAGCTCTCAGAAGGCGTGCTCTTTTTTCTACATTACAATATTTTTTTTTGTCAAAAGTAACATCTTGGGCTTTTGCATAGAACAAAACTATAAATAAATAAAAATAGGGAATTTCAGGTGTCTTTATTTTTACCCGATATCATAAACTAAAAAATATTTTTAAAACTACACCTTACACATTAAAACAAGTATTCAAAGTTTTAAAAAAAATTTGTTTTTCATATGTTACACAATTGTTAAAACTTTAATAGAAATACCTTTGTAGCGAGCATATTTTAAAATCTGGGTTATTAAACATGTTAACATTCTAGAAAAATAATTATTGCTGCTAAACTATACTACGCAAAAAAATACCACAACTTGACCAATTTGCAATTTAAAACAGGTGAGGTTCTTGATTCGACCCGGCTGTACTTTTTTTGGCTCAGCAGTGTATTACTAAAGGACTGTGGAACTAATTATACAACTTAATTTTATTTAATACATGCTTATTGGCCGGAGAGATTTAAAGATGTATACTGCTGTGTCGAAAAAAGCAGGACATTTACATTGACATTTACGTTAAAATTACATACTCTTATGTCAAATTATATCCTAACGTTTTATGCACAGCAGTTCATTTTACAGTTTTTTTAAATTATGTGTATATAAGGAAATAATTATACAACTTATTTCCATTCAATACTTGCTTGGTGACCGGAGAGATTTAAAGACATATTTATACTGCTGTGTCGAAAGAAACAGGATATTTACATTGACACTTGCGTTTAAATAACATACTCTCTTGTTAAATTATATCCTTACGTTTTACGCACAGCAGTTTATTGCACAGTTTTATAAGGAATTATAAAATTATACAACTTATTTCCATCTAATACTTGCTTGTTGACCGGAGATATTTAAAGACAATATGTATACTGCTGTGTCGAAAGAAGCAGGACATTTACATTGACACTTGCGTTTAAATAACATATACTTTCTTGTCAAATTATATCCTTACGTTTTATGCACAGCAGTTTATTGCACAGTTTTTTTTTAAATGTGTATATAAGGAAATAATTATACAACTTATTTCCATTTAATACTTGCTTGTTGACCAGAGAGATTTAAAGACAATGTATACTGCTGTGTCGAAAGAAGCAGGACATTTACATTGACTTTTGCGATTAAATAACATACTCTTTTGGCAAATTATATCCTAACTTTTTATGCACAGCAGTTTATTTTACAGTTTTTTTAATTAAAAATGAAAAAAAGTCAATAGCACAGCATTCAGAAAAAAGTTGATTTTGGTATTTGACTGTCTTGAGCTTCTTTCTGTCACATATTTCGTAGAATATATGGGTGGAAAATAATGTTTGCGTTTTAACGTTGTGGTATTTTTTTGCAGTGTGATTAATTTTTTAGATCAGTATTTTTAAATATTGTTTTTTTTTACTTTTATTTAACTCTTTAATATAGCTTAGATATAAAAACGATAAAACTGAAGTTTAAGACAAGGAGTAATATCTTGTTTTCATTGTGAAAAAAATGTAGGAGTTTTATAATTATAACGAATTATATTGTATATATTATCTAATTACGTAAAAAAAACTCAGTTTCGTGGCAGTGAGCTTCCTAAACCATGGTCCTAGCACTTCAGAACGTGTATATTTTACTTGATAAATGATAAATGTTATTATTTAAAAGAGGTTAGGATGCAGGCAGTAATAAAAAATACGTATATATTTGTAGTGTAGAGCGACGAAGCCATAGGGAAGGCTCAGTAATCTTCAGAATAACATGTTTTGCTTCAGTACAGTTGAAGTGGAGAAAATGTTTTTATAAGTTTTTAATAATCTAGGGATGTTCAATTGTTCACTTAACATTTAAAGTGCCAATATTTAAAAAATTTATTTTATTTCAAATTCGAGAAACATTTAAGCGCAATTACTTATTTCAATTTAACCATGTACTTCAAATGTATCCAGGGCTTAAAATGCTGTTCATTTAATTTTGTCAGCCTGCAGGATGACATAATGTCTGTTATTAGTTGTTTCATTGTTTTTAATTAAATTTATGTTTTCTGTAGACGGCTGTGCCTTTAAGGTACTGTAGGAGCCAAAGATGCTACATAAACATTTGATAATTCACTCTTTAAGTGAATATTACACAGGATCATTTATAAAGTGTAGAAACTGACTATAACTTTGCTTTCAATGCTGTTTTAATAAAATTAACGTAGTACTTTACAGTATACAGATTGGTTGTTGCTATACCATGTTGTAAAACAATTGACAAGTGGAACTTTTTTGCACTCTGATACTTAGTTAAACCAGATACTATTGCCAATTTTCTATTTTTGCCCATAACTTATTTTGTTTGTTGATAATTATAATTTCATATGTTTTCTTTGGGATACTCGCCTTACTACTTTTTGGAAAATGGGACCTCTTCGGTCCAGGTCCCGGGGTATAACGAACTGAGCCTGCTCAGCCCTGTTGACCCCTATGAACTTGCAGATCGCCTGCAACAAAAAACCCAAAAATCAAAAATATTAATCTACGATTCGGTGGCAAGTCGGCCACCGTTGTCAAGATGAATTAAAAGAAAAAAATTAAACTAAATTTTAGAAAATTTTGTTTTAAAAACTTGATTCTGATAGCTTTTTACTTTTTATAACGTTTTGTCATAAATGACATTACTTTATTTGACGGGTATATTTATAGTATTCAAAAAGACAAAAAAGGTGTTATGGTGTGTTAATTAATTTTAAGTTTACCTGAATTTACTTCAGCATCAAGCATAGGTAACCATGTATTATTTAAATTAACAGATATTGATGCTGCACATTTATCTTTATTTAATAAAATAAATGCACTTTCCTTTAACGTTTTTTTGAACAAGTTTCCTTTGCCAAAATGCTAGAAGCATTCCAGTTTATTATGTGGTTATTATTAAATGCGTGTTGACATATTTTTGATTTGTGGAATTCTGTGTTTCTAATGTATCCGTTTGTCTAATGGTCTGGAAGTTTCACCTATATAAAATTTATTACATTCACAAGGGATGTTATTAATAATATTTTTTGATTATAATGTTAGATCAACTAAAGTAAAACGTGTCAACGCATTGATGAAGACGTAACCTGCACGCTATAAATCTTTTGTTGTCTAATCGAGATCAAAACCTTGTCGTCGGTTTATAGTTCAGTTGTGTTCACATGTGGCCTGTTTATACTAGTCGTACTCTAGATATGTACCATATTGGTAAACTTGCAGATCAGCTAATAGAAACTCAAAAAACCCTTTAAAAAGTAAAGAATTATATCAGTGATACTTTGTCACCGACTTCAAGCTATATGTAAAAAATAAACAATATGTTAGAATTAAAATTATTTACATTTTTACTTTAAAAAATTTGAGAAATTCTTTAGGAAGCTCTTATTTTAAAATACTAGAAGTGTTCCATTGTGTTTATTATTTGATTATTATCAAGGACATGTTAACATACTTTAATTTTTTTAAATCTTTTTTTTTTATACAGGGTGTCCCAGAATATGTGGGCAATCTCTCGGAATCTAATAGAAAGCCTAAAAATATTATGACAAGTTCGCATAAACTTTTTTCCTATGACCCTCCCCTACGGAGATACAGGTACATAACGAGCGCCCCTGGAAATCGTTTTTATTTAAATAACTTTTAAAATAATAGGCGTAATTTAATATTTTTTTTATATGATGGTTCTAGATAAGTCTTCTTAAAATAAACGCATTAAATCATATTTGGCCTATTTAGTTTG
>JAHBCN010001128.1:0-130002 GCA_019359885.1 Listronotus oregonensis
TATCTTAAACAACAAATATGGTAACAGTAGGTGCATCGTTGGTCCCTACTATTGCAAGAATATGATTTTGAGATAAAACACATTAAAGGAAGAAAAACACAGTGGCTGATATTTTATCAAGAATGGAAGGAGAAGATAAATTAAAACGTATAATTAAAATTGGTTATAACACTTTATACAAGAAAACAGGAATATTTTCAAAGCAAGCTATAGAAGAAGACCAAAGACAATTAGATGAACATATAAAAAGTAAAAATTTGTTAAAGAGCAAATGTATTTTAAAGTTATAAATACCGAAGAACTATATATATATCGGACAATCTAGCAGAAAAATTCTATTATACTTACATATCAAATATGGGCATCCTGGTTCCAGAAAATTGTGGCTCTTATTTCGAGAAAATTACTATAACAACCATGACTTGCCATTATCTAAAAAAATAACCAGAACGTGTGAGACTTGTCAGAAAATAAAGGAAAAAATTATAAAAACTACAATGATCCCAAAATATAATTCCGAAAAAACCATTCGACATTATAGCAATTGATTTTATTAATAACCTGCTTGAAACCAAAAACAATTACAAGCACATATTGGTAGTATTGGACACATTTTCAAAATTCGTCAAATTATATCCATGCAAGAAAACTAATGTTAAAACAATAATACAAGTACTGGATCAATACCAATGGGAAATGGGAAAACCTAATAATTGCATACTAGACAATGCTACTTACTTCCAGAATAACAGAATAAAAAATTATGGTATAAAAAACGAAATAAAATTTAGGTATACAAGTATTAGACATCCACAATCAAATCCGGCCGAACGATATATTAAAGAAATAAACAAATTCTTACGTTTCATTTGTGGCGAAGAACCAACCGAATGGGACAATAATTTACAAGAAATTGAAATATATATCAATACGATACCTAATTTAACAACAGAACAATCCCCACAAAGAGTCTTACACAACAAAATCACAAACAGACCATGGAGGGAAAACAAACAAAAAAGATACCAAGAGATCATAGACAAAATAAATAAAAATATTCAGAAACGTGCCAGATTATATTTAAAGCGAACAAATTGTAATATAAGAAAACGTACAAGATTTAAAAAAGGAGATTTGGTGCTGATAAGAAATTTACGAGTGACAGACAAGCGAAAAGGACTATATGCTCGATTCATTCAACCTTTTATTGGGCCTTATAAAATACTAACAAAAAAAGGCATCAATAGTTATTTACTTGGTGACATACTAACAGAAAAAGAACGAGGTATTTTTCACATAAATGACCTATATGAATTCATACATGGCTAAAATTTTCTCATAAATTAAATAAAATAAAAAAGTATAATTTCATAAATTTTTTTTTTTCAAAATAAATTTTTTTCAAAAAGAAAATTTATTCAATTAGGGGGAAATTGAGATGGTATAACCTTATGGAAGAATATTAAATAAAATTTTTTATTATAAAATATAAAGAAAAGGGAAAAACATAAAAAGAACATAAATATCTATGGTAAAATGGGTCATATAAATATAAAAATTGGATTTAAACCAAGAAAAAGGCATAAGGTACCTAAGATAAACAGAATGAGACATTTTGTAAATTTTAAATACACAAGAAATAAAAAATCACAGAAATTCACTTCGGAAAATATCGGAGAAAACTGTTCTTGACTGTAATAAATGTAAAAAGATCAGTGGAAGGCAAAGTGTATAAAATAAATATGTAATGATAATTTAATGATCATATTATAACAAAATAGTTATAAATATACAGAGGGTTGTAACAATAATAACCAAAAATAAACAATAATACATAAAAAAACCCTAGGCAAAACCAATAATGATCGACTCATTCAAAATTACTTAATATTAGGATTAGATTTAATTAGAATAAGGTAGATTTAAGTTTAAACTAAGTTATGACCGCATAAAAACGAAAGTGATTGGATTTTAATAGTAAAAAGGACAATTTTAAATATTGGTGAAATAGTGCTTTTGACATCCAATGATGCTATAAGAAGTTTTAAAATGACCGTAGTTAAAAACCTAACAAACTATATATCAAAAGATAGGAAAGAAACCATCTTTCTCATGGTATAAATATATTTAAGATAAAAGTAAAAATTAATACTTTAATTTTCGTGTATAGTGCGGGACGCGTAAAAAAAGACAAAATCGAGCTTATTAAACTCATATTGTGGAATTAATATGAAAACCTAAACCTTGTAATTAGTCATAAAAGATGTGTAAAATTATTATTTATTTAGATTTAGTATTAGTTATAAGATTTAAACGGAGGTTTATTTGAAAATTATAAAAATATTGAAATTTGAGAAGTCAGAAAAGAGGACATCAATTTGTTTACATACATATAATTGTGACAAG
Organism: Listronotus oregonensis; assembly: GCA_019359885.1. Lineage (NCBI taxonomy): Eukaryota > Metazoa > Arthropoda > Insecta > Coleoptera > Curculionidae > Listronotus > Listronotus oregonensis. The sequence continues at coordinate 2,407 of JAHBCN010001128.1, forward strand.
ATCAAAATAAAACTTATATAATTATACACCATTAAAAAGAGCATTAAATTTTCTAATTATCCAATGAGATTATAGCTGCCCAGATAATAACAGCAAAGTAAGGCTTAGTAATAAAGTTAAAATTTTATTATTTAAAATTGCCATATTTGACAAGCTAAAATTCTATCTAGGTGCCTTGTAAAGACGCCATATTACATAAAATAGTGGCAACTGTTCTTGGGGTATATAAACAAATTAACCCCGAAAACAGGGATCAGTCCAAATTCAGTTGCTAAAGTAACCACGCTCCTCCAGGGGTCGAAAATAAACAAAAGAAAGCGGTTTCATAGCTAAGGGATAAACATAACCAAGAAAGTTGATACAGTCGTTTCTTCCAAAGTTTTATGTTTTCAAGAAAGTGAAATTAAGTAAAGTATATAAAAAATCAATTCAAAGCATAAATAATCAATTTACCTGGAGGTAGTGACAAAATACATAAATTCTAAGCCGATTTCCATGACACAAGAAAGTAAACAAAGTTCGTCAAACAGATGTATTAAAATTCCAAGTTGCTCAGCTGATGGTTGTTCATAGTCCAATTCAAATAAATCCTCCTAGAAGACATCGTATCCTGTTTGTATAAATATTATATCCTTTTTTATTAATACTTGGAAGAGGAATTCAAATTTTGTAACCATAAACAGGTAACTTAAAATAGACATTTTTAAACTGAATAAGGATAATTAGATTTCTCGCCGCTAGGAGAAAAAGGACAGGTCCAGACTTAGAACAAATATTGTGTTTTGAAAGATTTATTTTTATTAATAAATTTTAGGACCAAATAAATTTTTATTATAATAACGAACAAATAATTTTTATTAAAAGTTAAAAAGAAAAAAATAAGTAAATAAATAAATTTTCAACGAAGATAAAATTATCGAATCAAATACATTTATCATATTATTTTTAATTTTTAAATTTTTTAAAACGAATTAAAAAACGATAATAATAAAATAATATTATAATAAAAGTTTATTTATTTTGTTTCAATTATATAAGACAAGGGTTGTAATTAATATATTAGTGTAGATATCCTCATAAATACTTACATAATTTAATGACTAGATGATATTCAAGTTTTATTACAAATATTTTGTTTAATAAACAAACGTGTTAAACATTTATCAGTTTTTAATTTATATAAGTTCGTAAGGCTCTGTAGAATACTGAACTCACCTTGAGGTAAGCGTCTATACAGTCGGAGCACAAATCAGCGCCCCACAAACAAAAAAATATATTGTGATAGTTATTATAATAAAACAAGTTCAATCTAATTTAATTTAAAAATATATAATTAATATAAATACAAAATACAAAAACATTAAATCACAATTTAAATCACAATCTATCACAATATATATATATATATATATATATATATATATATATATATATATATATATATATATATATATATATATATATATATATATATATATATATATATATATATATATATGTATATTCATATATAATTACTATATAGGGTTAAACTAAATTTTCGGTAAATCGGTTAAATGTTAAAGATTTTGTCTCTCATCTTGAATTTTGTAAATCCAACCCCGAATTCTTAGCCGGCGACCCAAGAAAAAACCATATACCAATTACCTGGCCGATTTTAGTTACGTCAATTGCTTTGATATTGGGTATTATGAAATTTCAGTAAGATTATTAGATTTATTTTTTTTATTGGGATATTAATAATTACAACCCTTGCAAAGCAGTTATTACAACACGATCATAACACTTTAATTAAGCAACTTGCCTCAATACTCAAACAATAGACAATGCTAAAACTACCCAAATAACAATGAAAACTTTTAATAGGTCCCTGCATTTGCCATAAATTTAGTCAATTGCAGATTTATATCGCCAAGAGTTATAATAACACATTAGTTTAAAATTAACTTCTCCAGTTTTGTTGGTTTACATTGATTTTCGTACTCGATATACACCCAATAAATTTAAAAGTTATGCCTTTAGTAAAATTATAAAATTTATAAGTATTACAGTAAATATTTCTGTTGATTTAACAGCTCATTAAAAATAATAATTTTTAAAAATATCAGTTTTCTATTTAAAACAGTTAATTCAATTTTATTTACCTTTAAAGTGTTTGTTCTTTTTTGGGATCAGAAGAAAAATGAGTCAGATACTTAATCCAAAATTATAAAAAGTAAAATTATTTTGTTTCAATGTTGTAGCGTTTAAAGCTACAAGTAGTTTTCTTTATAACAATAATATTATATTTAATTAGTATCAACGGCAATTAGTTATTTTCTTATACAAATAAATTTAACGATTTCTAAACCTGTTTTATTAAGTAATAATTGCGCCACCGCTGCCCTTTTCCACGTAACGCCTGCTCGACTAAAGCCGTTTCAGATCGCTTTACTGATAAAGCTTCCATATGTGGGTACGATCACGGTACGATTTTCTCGTTCCGAGCAGCAGATATTGTACCAGCGAGACAACAGGTTCTCTTTTCCTGCTCAGGCGGTTTTTTTTTGCCTAATGACGGTTCTGCCAAATTCACGTGTGATGCATTAAAATTTGCATATTTTCTGGTGGTATGGCGTGCTATGGTCAACTGGTGATGTTTTATCAGGACTATTAACGGTTGATTTGCAAACAGGTATGTTAAAATTCTAATATAGTGATAAATGCTATTTTCTTTCAATTTTCAAATCTAGTTTTATCCAAGTCATCTTGCTAATTTTAGATGTTTTTTATAGCAGTGTGCAATGTTCATTTCCTCTGTAAGAGTAGCCACTGACTTCCTCCGTTGGTAGCCTGTAACCCGCATTTATGGTGAGTTAACTCATATTTAAAATACCCATAAATATCTGTATAATACTGAGTTTATTATCACTATAAATTGTTTGGTCTTTAGTACGAATTTTAAGGGTCCTAATACTGTTTTTCTTCAAACAGGGTTTTTACGATTTTTTCGTTTGGTAAATTCATCCAGTTTGGACAATCGTTCCTGTATGGTTTGGCTCTTCACGTGACCACTACTAGTGTAGGAGCAGGGCGTCGTCCAGCAGCCATTTTGTCCGAAAACAACAGGAAAACAGGTTTTACCTTTCCTTTTTTATGGGGAATACCAACATCTGCGCGCCATAATTTTTTTGTTTATCTTTTTATCTTAGAAGAAATTGAAATTTTATTATTAAAAAAAAAAAAAACTAAATAATTAACATACATTTGATGACATGTTTCTCTTTTTCTTATAATATCGTTTGTAAATAATGTAAAACAACTATCAAAATTGTAAGAACCGATCTGATAGGGAAGTTAATTTTTAGTTGATTTGAAAGGGGGTTAATTGCGCTTATAATATTACGGATGCTTGATTAAGTACACGGTATTATGCGTATTACATCAGGAATAAAGATTGCGTTAAGTTTAATAGAAATAATGCGTCAGGGAGGTTCGTTTCTAAATTAATTAAAATTATATTTTTTAATAGTTTATTCCTTAAGCATATGAATAAAAACCATTTATTTTAACTGACTGTTTATGAATTTAAATTTCTACCTTTGTGAAATTAATAACAACAGCTTAATCTCTAAACTTGGTTAATTTCGGTGTTTCCCACCAAGTTAAATTCTAATTAAAAGTAACCGAATAAAAGGAAATACCGTGGCGCCCATCTTTTTTCCTTAATTAATTATCTTTCCCTAATTAGGTACATTGTACTCACGACATTACTGCTTTACCAGGCGAAAAGCTAAGCCGAAGCAAATGTAACCTGTTCTGTAAGTGTTATAGAATAGGTTACGTTTCAATGTAAGGGAAACACTATAAGTAAATTACTATAACTTTTATTTATTTTGGATAAATAGCTTATTGAGTTTTTATTAACGCACATGATCGGGTCCCACATCCCCTTATACTATCTTATTCTAAGTCACCTTAAATTTATGTCAAAGTGCAGCCAGTTTTTAATAAGATGAATGTAAATTTAAAAAATTAAAAGCGTAAAACAAGGTTTTAAAACTACTAGTATGTAATAATATGCAGTCATTACAAAACACTATAAACACTATAAACAGAATCGTAAATAAATCACTGCAGCATACAAGCCGATATCAGAACGGATTCTAACTCTCCTTCCATGTCTGGCAAACCATTAGTTTGCGATGGACCCGATGGTGAAAAAGCGATTCCCAAGGCCAACATTCTTTGGCAATGATGTAGACATTCTTCAGTTTTATGAACTCATCCTAAGCCTTTGGTTTTTCATGTTTTCGCGTTTTACAACATTTTATACAGTATAGAAAAAAACTTTTCGTAACCCAATAACCCGTCTTTTTTAAACTCACTAAATTGCCAATAATATGATCTTCTTTGCACTCTGGGCATTACAACTGTTAATTCAACTCAAATCTTCTTTGCACCCTGGGCATTACAATTGTTAATACAACCTAACATTTACTCCCCTAAGAAATGTTATAAAAAGATTGCTTACATTCTGATCACCGAAGGCGGTACTACCATCAAAATGAAGGTTTTCGAATATATGGTACTACCATCAAAATGAAGGTTTTCGGATATATCAGTATATTTTTTTTTACTTGAGACATAGTTCCCAAAGTACCTAGAATTATTAAAAACTTGTTTTTCCATTGACCAAGCAGAGTCAGTAAACTATTTCGTCTCTTATGTTTTACTATCGTAAACATGCAAAGTTAAAATCGCACACTAGGAGCACAGCTTTCTGGAAAAATATTTTCATGTATAAATAAGTTATTATCAAATTAATTTAATGCATTGTTAAAACTATTCGAAAAATAAATGCAATAAATAAACATTCAAATTAAACTTGAATTTATTAGTAAAATCAATATATTTTCCGAGTATGACATAAGATCACTATACAAATTAGAACTTAAGATTTATCCGCACAAGCACGCCACCACTATCTTTTTTAGTGTAAGGTGACTTTCCAGTCTTTAACTCTTTAAATTTGTCTAAGTGAAACAAATTATATTGTAAAACATAAAATACGGCCAAAAACCTTCATAAAAATGTTCTAAAAAATTCCCCGGAAGAGTCGGTATTTCAAAGATCATTTGTGCTTTACATTATTTAAAGTTTTTGGGAATTTCTGTACAAGAAGAATACGCCCTGGAAATATTTCATACTTACTTCGGGACATCCGGTATATTTATTTTGCAAAAACCCTCCTATCTTTCTAATACGATCACGTAACCCTAAAAGAAAATTCGGCGCTCCTCTAATGCAATTCGGAGCGGAACGGTGCAGCAGGTCACGTGACAACAATTTTTGAGGACGTCGAATTTATATAAATTAGAGAAAAGAGAAAAAGTACTTGTCTGAAATGTTTTAAAACGCCAACAGAATTGACCAAAATAACACAACCAAAATAAATAAGGGGACATAAGTATCTAAAAAAAAACTTGTTTTTTTTTCGTTAAAATACTTTTTTTCTATTGACCTTTTTAACTACAAGCAATCTATTAAACTTGGATTACTTTTAGCGGTCTTAAATAAATACTTATGGAAATATCCGTATAAGTACAATATTGTACGTTTTTTAATTTTTACTTTATATAAGCTTACCTAACCTAATATGTATTGTATAAAAACTAAAAACAATTTTCCTAAGCACTTTCTAAAGCAGCAGTTAATTGTGCTATTTATTTTTGAATCCGACGTTTTATTAACGAGTATTCATCTTTTTTCTTTATACGACCCTAGATATTTTGCATTTTTAAAGGTCCATTTATATTCTAATAAAAAAATATAACCTCGGTTTTCTATGAGTAGTATTGTGGAAACACGTCTGGCAACATAAATGATATTTTTCCATAGCCATAAGTACGCCAGCATTCCTTTTTATTTTTTTTTTACATGAAAAAAATATATATTTTTAACCTGTATGATTCCTAAAAAATTTTGACGAAATCGCTCTACATTTATACTCCAATAAAATAATACAACCGCGGTTTTCTATGAGTACTGTTGCGGAAACACGTCTGGCAACATGAATGCTATTTTTCCATAGCCATAAGAACGCCAACATTCCTTTCTAATTTTTTTTTTAATAAAAAAATATATTTTTAACCTTTAAAATTCCTAAAAAATATTGACGTAACCGCTCCACTAATCTATAAAAATAGCTAAATAAACAAAACAAGTCAAGGATGTTGTTGAAAAAAAAACGCCGTAACGGTAAAAAAACCGGTAGAACATAAAACAGCTGCTTGAGGTGCCTTACCGAAGAAAGGGAGGAGGATAACGGGTCAAGAGAATGCGAACCCTGTGCGCCAAGAGAGGAAAGTTAGTAGGACAATTGGCCTGATGAGATAATCTTATTGTCTAAAAGTATCTCTGTTTCTAATGATAGAAACATAAAATTTCTTTAGCATTTTGAGAAAATTGTCAAAATGTTCTCTTAAGTATTTAATAAAAAAATAGTAGTTTTTCTATGATGACATAAATGTTACGGTCTTTGTATTTTAGACCAAGGAATTCGGTTAGCATATCCCTTTCTTTAAGCAATTTCTATTATTAGGTTTCCTACAAACATGTACATGTTTCTCAGCTAGTAAAGCTACTCTAATAATGTTTCTGTGTCAATTATAAATTGACACATTCTACGTAAAGTTCAAGGGGAACCTGAAAGTAAATTGTGATAAAAGTGACTTGAAAAACTAGAGTGGTGATTACAAAGTGGTTGGTAAATGGTATATTAGGAAAATAGATAAATAGTCAAGGTAACATTTAAACTTTTTGATAATATAACTTGTCAATAATTTAAACCAACTGTGACAGGAGTGACAAGTGATACGGGGTGTCCCAAAACTTGTAAATAATTTGTTAATTTAACTAAAGGTATTCTGACGTCTCTTGTGTTATAAAACAATTATTAATTGTGTCGTAAAGCCGTTATATATTTACGTTTTATAGCCTACGTAGTCAGGTAAGCAATTGGAGTTTTTATACTTTGTAATTTTAAGCCATTAATGAGAATGTGAACATCTGGTATTCTCAGTAGATAGTAAGTTATGTTTCAGATTACCAAAACATTGCAAATTAGTTCTAAGGCTATCAGTGCCTATTTAAAAGGTGATTTCAATCTTTTACATTTTTTTTTTTAATCGTTAAAGTCAACTTAATTTCTTAAAATTTATCAAAGAAAAAATATATTCTTAAGTAATTGTATATATTTGTAGATATTGACTTGATTTGCTGATACGCCTCATTGACACACTATATTTTATGTAGTAGTAAATTGTGTAATGTGTGTAAAAAAAACTTGTGTACAGCTACTCTATTTTTTGTGTTTTAAATCGAAATAGTCACTTTACAGGGCGTGCAAACCTTAATTTGCACCTATGTTTCTCATTTCATCTTTAGTCGACACCAGAGTCTGTTGGCAACTACTTATAGTGCGGAAGCGCAACGATCAAACGTTTCCCCACCAAATATGATTATTATAGTATTAAAAGTTTATGTATCTTATAACCGCAAAAAAATAAGCGTTTTAGTGCCTAACTTTTCAACAAAGTATCCTTTACTCCACAATGTTTACACAACCTAAAGAAAAGCTTCGTATTTGTTTAATTTCTATAGAAAAGTACCATCAAAGTTTATTTTAAAACAAATATCTAATTATATTAAAAGCTTATATATTTAATTTTCTAAAATACTTATTTTTAAATTTTATTTATGTTTGAATTGTATTCAACTATTCAACTGTTTATGCTGCAATAGAATGCTATGAGAAAAAAATTAAATATATTTATGGATGTATCAATGCTACACACACATATGTAAGAATATAAAAACAAAAAACTTCAGAACACAACTATTTATCCTACCAGCGATAAATATTAATCAAACTTTCCTAAAGGTTTTGAGGCAAACTTTTCTCGCCTAATAACTATCACATACACTCCATTATAAAACCAAGTGCAAACCCATCTTACAAAAAAAATTATAAAACTTTTAAAAAGTTGCTGCTTTAACTTTATTATGAATAAAGAGAAAAAGATAAACTATATTTTTATTTTATTTTGAAAAATCTACTTTATACAAAATGAAGATTTTTTATCAAATTTTAACATGAAACGTAAATACTTAATTATTCATAAATGAACAAATACGAGTGGATGCATAATGTCCTTGTCTTATACAAATAACCAGTAAATATTGTACCAAGATCTTTAAATAGGTATGGACAAAAAATATGCACGCGTTGATGGTACATAGGCAACCTCTTTTAGAACATAATTGTTGGTTTAATAATCGTTGACCCAGTGCCATGTTCCACTGCAAACCCTTGCTCCAAACCTCTTTGTCAGTGATTCAAAAACGTCTGCCATTATATTTAGGAATCCCAAATAAAATTCGGAATTATGCAGTTAAAATCGGAAGTTACCAATTATATTATTAAAGAAAACGGTTATCGTTTATCTCTTGGTAATTTCGTTGTGAGCAATAACATGTCCTAATTAAAATTGGTGCTCTTGCGGAAAAAGGTGTGTTTTTTTAAATTTATGTTTCGCATTGTATTATCATTCATAGCTTAAACAATGTTAAGTATAAATTATAAAAACCAATCATAATAAATGAAAAATATAAAAAAAACATTTTTCAATAACTATTTATAATATACAAACTATATAAAACTTTTTACAAAAACGAGGATAGTTTTTCTCTCACCCTAAAATAAATATAAGAGTAGCAAAAAAAATCAGTACATAACATTATAAACCAAAGTATTATACCATGAATTTCGAGTTTCTAGATAAAAGTCCTATTTTTTTCTTATGCCATAGTTAAATCCCATTATTTAAATATTTGGATGTTGTATTTTTACAAAAATTTAGACAGTATTTGGACACGTTGACGAAACTCGGGGATAAAAAGGGTTAAACATCTAAAAACTCGGCATCCATGATTCTTAGTAATCAAGCTTCATACAAGCCTTTGTCATTAAAAAGGGCAGTTCCCGTAAAAACGTTATACAAATAACTACCACCACTGAAATTTCCTTCGTTGCTGCCTAACATTATTATAAACAAAACATACAGTGTCTGGAACCTTAACCACACACAACAACACACGGTGTATCGAATAATGGAAAAAATATTACTTTTCTCAATACATTTATATATGATGCACATTTTAAGAAACTTTACTGGCTTCTTATATTTCTTAGATAAGTTTAAAATTATGTAAAACAATTAACGCGAATTACAACAAACAAACGGTGAGCATTGCCTTCATTTAAATATTTTGTGCTAAAAGGAGATTATGAACAATATGCTGTGTTACGATGAATACTTTTTTGTAAAAATATATTACTAAATATAATTACTTTAACGACTTAAATAATACCTTTAATTTAAATTTTTACACAATTAATTACCTGTTTATTTCCTAATGGCATTTTATGATAAAAGGAATATTACTTAAATGATGTAAAATAAAATACAAAAAACATTTATTTTCGATAATATATATATATTTTTTTAATTTTATTACTAACTATATAACTAAAAGCCGAGATAAATATAATCTGCTATATCGTACCAATTATATCAATTGTTTAAATGGTGCTGTTAATTTTTTAGTATTTTATGACAGTTGTAGGTACGGGTTGTTAAATCTTTAACTATTTTTTTAAATTTCACCAGTGTTGGCTAATTTGTCACCGAAACGTTGATCTGACAATAACTTAAAAAGATTTTTTAAATACCTTACGCTTAGTATCTGCAAAAATTATGAATCCTAAATAACGTTTTAACCTCCGCTAACATAAAAAAAACATTTATAATTATGTACATAACATAATGTTATTTAATTAATTGTCGGTATAGCCGCCCCCTGGTTTTTATACCAGTACTCTAGTCCTTAGACTTCCTACAAGACTTTGTTGATCAATCAACAAAATTGTAAATTTTGTAAAATAAACTTTTCAGGGAAATAGGTTTAAACATTAAAATGAGTACGAATATTTGAAATTTATATTGTTGAATGGTAAAGAATAAAAGCATGTTAATAAAGGTAACAATATTGGTTTTAAAATAACAAATTTTCATTTTTCAAAGTTTTCTTTTACAATTAAAATAAATGAAAATATTATTAAAAAATAGAAAATCGCCTGTTCAAAAATAAATAATTATTTCTTCAAGTGACGCTGAAAGCGGCTTTTAAATGACACTTGACAGGCTTAAAAGGTCTATTCTAACTGCCTAGTCACAAAAAGATGACTTTTTTTGCCTAGGCAGAAAAGTTGTCTGTCTATATTTCATGAATCTGCTGTATGTGTGTTCATATACAGTTCTTGGCTTATCCGGTAATGGATTCAATTTTACATTTCGCACAAAATCTTTTACCTCAGGTGGTGTTAATGGTAATAATTCATCCTTACTTTAAATTAGATCCATTCAACTAGTTACAGTTTTTCAAATTGACAATGACAATAAAGTAAACACAAACAATTTAACAAACGTCATCAGCGATAAACATAGCAATTAAGAGCCTGTTATCTTTGTTAAAATAATTTATTAATTTGAATAATAATAAATAAAACACAATTATAAAATAAAAAAAATGATTTTGCGTGAAATTAAACTAAATTTGGGGAAAAAATTATATGTTTTACACGGTAGAAAAGCAGATATAATGCCTTGGCTTGGCTATAAAATACCAGCCGCGACATTAACGGCCAAGTGATGATCGCGTTGTTAAATTTAGCAATGGACTTAGCAATTGTTGAAAGTTAACAACGGTTTAGAATGTTTAACAAAATGTCAGATTTTGACAGGTTGCCTACTAAAATCATTGAATAACACTGACAATGACGTTTTGTTAAACATTCCAAACCATCGTTAACTTTTAACAATTGCTATGTCCATGCTAAATTTAACAACGCGATCGTCACTCGGCCGTATATCTTGTGGTTTTCTGCCTAGTAAAATAAACAACTATTTTTCAAATTATCAGAATCTTTTAGGTAAATGGCAATTTTAACCGAATATGGCTAGATAAAACGTCATTGCATTTAAAACGTTATAATTATAAAATATACCGACAACAGGTCAGGATGGATTTTTAGTTAACCATATATCATTATCTATGATATATTAAGACCAACATTTAAAAGTTATAAACACAGTTAATAACAGATTTAAACCTAAAGTAGAGTTGTAAATATTTTGTTTCTAAGCGATTTATCAGGCTAAACATTGTCGACTCTATATCCCTATCATTATTTCTCTGGGAAAGCGAATAAATACAAGGTGGCTCCCTGAGTTATGACCCATGCTTATCGGGCAATGGCGCTAATAAACAAAAAGGGAAACAAAAAGCAGAAATCGGTGCACATAACTTTTCTATTAGGCACGCAATAGCCGTTGGGTCAAGCCGAAAATATTTTTGAGAGTTATCGCATAACCATATTTACCGTCTTTATTGTTTTGGTATAATCCTTTACATTAATATGTTTTCTCCTACAAACAACTATACTCACAGCTATGCTGTTTTAATGCTTTTTATTTAAACATTGATTTATGGATACCGGCCTTGTAATACAAGCGTGCGGCAATGCATTTAATATGGTTACAAGATCTTCAAATGTTAGTTAACTCGAGTCTAAAAAATTGATTAGCTCTAGTTTGTTCTAATTAGGTTTTTACACTTTAAAGGGAGATATACATTTATTGTAAGCAAAATACAGATTATTTCGCATTTATGTTATGTATATTTGCCTACTTTCTGAGGAGTTGCTCCTGTCAATAAAATCAGAAATATTATTTTTGGTAATATACTTTCACCACATAAAATGATTGGTTAAATTGGTATAATATACGTTTAAAATACATTATTTACAACTTCAGTTAACAAATATAAAAACAATAATACCCATCTTTGGGTTTTAAATGACATATTACCCTACACCAGTAAATGTCTCATAATTTTTTTTACATACTTACGAGTTTTTAACAACTTCAAGTAGGTTTGTTGTTTTTAAAAATATTCGTATTATTGCTTTCTCTATATTAAAAAAATAGATGATTATAGAAAAAAATTCATTGGTAAATGTTTTAAATTGGATTTGGTTTTTGAGTTTATGGCGTTGTTTTTTGGTGAATTTACATCATTTTATAGAATTTTCATTTCTCTATATGATTTTTTGTTTTAAAAATGTTTACGTCATCAAAATTAAAGATATTATTTGTTTTTGCGATGTGGTTTGTTAATACTGTGTTGTCTTTTTTTTAATCTTATATAATGACCTGTTTGTCCAATATATGCAGCACTATCATTCATAAAATGTCGCACAGGACATTTTTTTTTATTTGCGATTTTAATTAAAAAAAAAAAAATAAGAAGATTGTGTGCTTTGTGAAATATTTTAAAGTTATCTTGTTTAAAATTTTGTGACTCTCCTGGTATATAGCGCAAAGTTAGATAACTAATTGATTTATTTTGTTTTGTTTGCTTGTTGCTGCATTTGTTGTAGAACCTTTGTATTCGATTTTAAAAATTAATTTTATAAAATTATTGGGCTAGTTATTCTTTAAAAGCTTTTTTTTTAGTCCCCCTGGATCAGTAAGTTCTATCGAACGGTCAGTCAGACTCCTAATTACCCATCTTCTTAGTCATATATGGTGTATGGAGTCTTAATATAGGTATCTGAAGTAGTATTATTTGTATATTATTCTGTTTCTATTTTATGATTTTTGTTGTGTTTAGTTAAATCTAATTCTCTTAATTAGCAATTTCGGCAACTTAACGTGGTATATTCTTTAAATAAATTTTGGTAAATCTATAGAGGCTTTCACCAACCCGCGGCATGGCTAAAACGAAGCATGGTGCAAAGAAACTTGAAATAACTTATATTAAAATCTTAATAATTTCCGCCTAATACTTTTCATCCAAAATACCGCCTAAGTAAAGTTTGAGCATCGTCAAAACTCCCAGTTATTCGAATGTTGAGAAAATTTATGATTTGGCGGTCGTGGCTACCCTGCCTGCTATAATTTACGACTTATGCCGTATAAAACACGGCCGTGTGCAATCCAAATGTGTTTTGTACAGTCCCGTTGTTTTAATGGGAACACACAAGTCCCGAAGTCCGGTTTGTTGTCCAATTTCTCCGCCCCACTTTGTGTCTAATCCGATTTGTTTTAGTTTACTCGAATATATTTCGATGTTTGATAATGTCGACCAAATGAATTATGTTTTATTTATATAATATTTGCGATGGTTACTGGACAATCTGGTTTTAAACTATTTATGGATATTTAATGATAGCTTAAACTTTTTAGTGACAAAATTAAATAGTTTTAGTATGGTATCATATTAAAAAAGAAAAAATTATTATAATTTTTTTCGTTAAAAGGCTGTTTATACGCTACATGTTTCTATTGAAAGAACCGTTGATCACTCTTACTACGCTAGATGAAACTTAATTAAAAATAATTTGTGTAACAAGTACATCCATATTATTTCTTAAACATATAAAAATGTTGGTTATTTTAGGCCATTATATGGGTTGCTGAATTGTGTAACTTTGTTTATGTTTAGATCTTAAAATCTCTTGTGGTTCCGTAATTCCCATAATTTTGCAGCACTCTATATGATATAATGATGTAGTAAATGCTTTAATGTAAAGTAAAAAATTCAATTAATAACTCTAAAATTTTGGACTTCCATTGTCTTTATTTGTTAATTGAAACACAACGTTTTGTTTAGTGATGTATCTCCAACCGTTTTTAAGTGATAACTAAAAACTATTCTTCAAAGCTACGACTTATATACTATCCGTTGTTTACCGAAGCTTGACCTAAATACCCTTTCACCAAAATAGCAATGTTTGCTGCGACGTACTAATTTACCCTCATTTCTTTGCTGCAAACGTAGCAAAGACTCATATACATCACCTTTACTACCTAAAACCATGGTATGAAAAGTGGAAGATAAATTTGAATGAAAGTAAAAGAGAGTGCATGGTAATAACTAAAAAATTTACGAATATTAAAATCAATATTCCAATTAAAATTAACAATTTCTACATTCAGCCCAAAAAAACTTTAAAATACCTGGAAGTCTTTCTAGATGAACGACTCTCATTTCAAACCCACATTACAAAAACATTGTATAGGGCCTATGCCGCAATAAATAGTATATATGCAATGTTATCCCCGAACTCCAGTCTTTCTCTCAACAACAAACTGATTCTGTACAAACAAATTGTAAGACTGACACTTACTTATGCTGCACAGATTTGGTGCAGCATAAGTGACGCTAGACTGCCTTTTTACTTTGGGGATGAAGACTTATCCCGCCTCATATCCATTCCTTTACAACTCAAAATCCCAAACAATAATAACAACAACATACTGAGCTTCAGATTTATACGAAGTGGGCCCCGCCTACAATAAAGGTTTTGCAGTGTGACACGTCTACCATTAATTTGATGCACGTGGAACACTACAGAACTTTGTATAACTAAAACCACGAAAATACGTCTCAGCTGTTGCAAATAATGAATGAAGCAAGTAAGTATGTAAATAGGTATGAAAGTAGTGTGAAAGAAAATAAAAGGGCTAAAATTGAAAGAAAGAAGAATAAATGAGTCATACCAAGACAAAACTTCCAAAGCGCGCTACTCAAGCGTACCTGACAAAATCAAATAGGTTTTTTAGGAACTTTTTCCTATAAACACAGGATAAAACAAATAAAAAATTTAGCAACAATTAACAACGTTCTTCAAACTTTTAAAGTAGTTCGAACTCAATCATGATGTTTAAAAGGTCACAACCGGTAAACATCCTATGCTAAAAAACCGGAACATCTGTAAATATATCACAGGAGTTAACACCCGCTCCCGGCCTTTCGGCTGTTCTACCTTGCATCGTGCCTGCACAAGGTTTAGATGTAATAATGTAATGTAAATAGATTTATGTATAGTTATAAGTCATAATGTAAAATACAAATTTATAAATAAAGCATTTGGAAATTGGAATTGGAATTGGAAGCTTGACCGATTTTTCACGGTTCAGCAACGGCTGCCGGATATTTGGAATGTCGCGACTAGGTTAGCTAAATACATTTTGGTTGTTTGCAATTACTACAGCTTCTCTAAATTTTCTTTTCTTCCAGTGAGATTCTTTAGGAATATTTTTTGGTTCCGACCATTGTATGCGGTGTTGTTTTGCCCATGCGTGTTCGGCAATTCTTATTTTGACGTTTCACCTCGTTCTTATGTCTTTTGTGTTCTTTAACTCTAATTTTGAGTAGTCTTTTTTTGTTTTCCCAGTATATACATTACCACATTCACAGGGAATTGGGTAGATACAGTCATTATTTAAAACACTGTTGTTCGGTCTCGTCTTAGTAAGAATACTTCTTGGAGTAATTTGTGATTTTAATGCTGTTTTAATATTATATCTTATTAACATACGGAATTGTAATAAATATTTTGTCCTGATATTTGTCGATTGTTTCCTTAACCAGTCTCTCACTGTAGTCATTCTGCTTAAGATCCCCTAGTTATATTACTTATTTCTTCTTGTAGGGACTCTCTCTCTACTGTCATATAAAGTCACTGCGTGGTTTTATAGAGTACGTTTGACCCCTTGTTTTGTTCCATTAGAGTGATTGTAATTCTGGCACAGCTCCAACAACTCCATCACTCCATCCAGTGGCAGGGTGGTGCGTCGCACTAGTGTGTCATCTTCTTTAAGCTTGGCTTAAATAATGTTTAACGATTCTTTTACTGGCATATTTGTGTAAAAATTTCTATATCAAAAGTTACAAAAGTATCGTTTGGTCCTATTTCTACATTTTTAAGAATTTCAACAAAATTACTAGAGTTTTTAACAAAAGCTAGTGACTTACCGACTGGTGTTGCATTTCCAGAACTGGTGATTGGCCCTGATGGTATATTGTTCTTGTATATTTCCAGTAGTCCATACAGATATTACTGCTATTGAAACCATAACATTGTCTAACACTTTCAAAAAAAGTTTAATCTTTTTATCTCTATGTCATTTTGTTTAATAATAAATTTTTTTGTCATAATTTTAACTGTAATTCAATATGCGGGTAATTTATATTCATGTTTTATAAATTTGGTTTAAATTTACAATGCTATTAATTTCTTATTATTATAATATATAATTTTAATTAAAAATGAACGTGTTGATAGTACTAACTATAAATATAATATTTTAAATTTAATAATAGTGTAAATGAAAATTAAGAAAAAATATTTTCTGGGCCTAATTTATTACATATATTCAAAACTTAATTTGCCCATTTTTGGGTAAGGCACTTCGGTATATTTATGTCACTAAAGTCAATGTAAAGCATCTATAAACAATGGTCACTTCATGGCTAGTACGTGATCCGCTAAAACTACAACACTATTGATCACTTGGCAATAAAGATTCGATTTCAGGTAGTATCAGCACCTTCTTTAAGTTGTATTGAAGTATCAGTTTTCGCAAGATCATTCTTTCTGTTTTTTTTAAGAATACATCAAAAAGGCACTATGTTGGACATTTTTCCATAGGTATAGAAACACACTTTGTTACTGGTGTTAAATATATACCACATTTCATTCAAAATATTTAAAAACATCTACTCAAAAAATGACATTAAAAAAAAAAGAAAATGTCTGAGATATTGTTCAAAATTTAAAGTTTTTGAAATTCTTTTAAAAACCAGTATATAAACCCTTTTAGTTGTGGTATCACCGACGGCGACAGCCGGCATTTTAAAAATTAATAGTATTTTGGCCGTTAAAAAAGGAATTTATATAATTTTGTCATTTTTCAAACCGAAAAAGTTATTTTAAATCTCGTTAGATGACAAGGCTTATTTATGCATTTATATATGAAACTTATATTACCAAATAATATCCTTTACAGCAACAAAGAAAACCTGTGTGCAATTCTTCTGGTAACACCCAGTATATTTTGACCATGTTTTTGACCACCTAAAGTACCCACCGCTGTGTTCGCACGTCGATGTCGTAGTTGGGCCCAGTAGGATCTTTTGGAACATGCGCTAGACTAGCCGCTTATTGGCAACTCCTTTTGCTAGCGTATGGAACGGGATTCAAAGCTAAGACGAACACAAGGCTTAACTCAAGGTGTTAGCATACCGTGCTGATGAGTGAATTACATCCTGTGCCATAAACAGGTGTCTCCAACGGTGCCTCTGAGATACAGGGCGATCTCTCGGAGTATCTAGCCTTACTGCTGTAATGCGGGGTTCAGCTGTGGTGGACTATTACTTTCCTAGCTCCAAACAGAAAGCGGACAGAACCGTCTTCATAGGAAAAAGTGACCAAGGTGCGCTGACCGAAACGGATAAATCCGTTTCGAGAGGTGCCACCCAAGGTCACAAGCAGCCAAAGGTGCGCCGACCGTAACGGGTAAATCCATTTTAGAAGGTGCCCCTGAAGTCACAGACGCCTATTTCACGGGGAAGGGCTAATCCATCCCGAACAAACAGGTGTTTAGGAAAGGATCCCTGAAACCAAACAGAAGCTATAGCATACCTACTATACCGGGAGAGGGGGACAGATCTAATCGTCTGCTCGTCATATTTCCCCAGGAACGGGACACCAGGAACATATTGTGCTCGTGTCGTACACAAGAAAGGGGAGATGTAAGAACTCCCCCAATCTGATATCGGATTCTTTAGGAGTTGATCCTTTGGGAAAAAAAAAAAGGTGTAAGCCACAATAGCCGACGGTCGCGTTCGAGTATTTAGTTAAATAAATATAATTTACCTTTTTTTTTTCTAAATAAGCTATTAATAAATAAACCTAATTGTTAATAAAAATGTCCCGATTTTTAGTAAAATGTCTTTTTTTTTTAAAATTTTTAAAAATAATAAATTTTAAAGGGATATCTTCAAAAATATTATATCAACACTTTTTTTGGTGTTAAAATAATTTTAAATTTTTTTTGGGGTTTTTTTTTGGTATATTTTGGGATTTAAAATAATCAAGACCCCAAATTTGGAAAAAATTTTTAAATAAAAAATTTTTTTAAAAAATAAAAAAATTTTAAAAAATAATAGACAAGCCTATAATAAATTTAAAAAAAAAATAATAAAAATTTAATACTCCCTTTTTAACGTTTAATGTTTATTTTTTTATTCTACATGACAGTACTAATATACCATAATTATAGTTTTTACTTCATAAAAACAACACCCTGTATCATTTTAATTTTTGTACCACCGCTCCAAAATAAATCTGCGGTCAGTATGAAAAAAAGGCCATTTCTTTATATTTTTAATTAAACATTTAAATCCCATTTAATATTAACGCAGAAAAATAAGAGATGTTGTTAAATTCATCAAATGGTTTTAAGCTGAAATCTATCATGACGACACGGTGTTGTTTGGATGGATAATATAAGCGCTGATTTTTGAAACGCCCCATAACCATTGCTTACTTTCAAGCAGGGTTCATCATATACGAATATTTGAAACATTTGAAAGTTTTTCGTTAAAAAAGGTGTTTTGTGTTAAATAAAACAAATATTTAAACATCTGATTTTTTTAAAATATTTTTTTAACAAAATATTACAAAACTTAGCGCAAAATAAAAAAATCTTAACCTTAAATTTTTACAACTGACAGAAATTCATAATATCCATCGTGATTTAATACCGATAGCTTGCGATTCAAACAGCTGACACGTCCGCTGATTGAAACAACGAAATATCTTTCTTCAACGCTTTTCCATTGATGAATTTAAAAAACGGCTTGATGGAACAGCGATTAGTGCGCACAGTTCATCATTGAATAAAACAACACCTCTGTAGTAGATTTATAAATGCATGAAAGAAGAAAATAAGATAAGATAACCTGCATTAAAGACAATACTTGTGCACCATATCATAAGAAAGACGCCCAAGTGACTTTTGTGTTTTCTATATTATCAAGAGGTGTGTTTAAATTGCTCTCCTTTCCTTTTTAGTATAACGTCAAGTTTCTTTTATTCAACAAAAGGATGAATGTGCCCCAACATACAAATCAATACACTAAACAAAACCCTACGAAATATTAGACATTTTGGTTAGGTCAACAATTAAAGATAAGTCAGGGCAGAACATAGGGACAACCTTTCTATGTTCAGATTCTTGGTACCAAAGTTTATTAGTAATACAAATAGTTTGGTTTTATAGAAACGGTACTTTTCCAATTCCAAAGTTACTACATTTAAATTGGCGCGACGTTAAGTTTATAAATTACTGTACTATCTCTAATACAAACTCTAATTGGAAATAATTCTACCGCACTAATTAAAGTGCATGTACTACTATAGTTTATGCTTTTCGGATGCCATTTTCAGTTGGACGCAATCAAAATTGAAAAGCAAGAATAAATTATTTGGGAACTATTTCCAATAGGCATGGGCAAATATCGATACTTCTGGATGACAAAATATCAGTAAAGTTTATGTAATGTTGTAAATGTCTTTTAGTAACGCGAATATTCCTACACCTTGGTAAGTTTCATTATTTTGTTGCTTGTTTTTTGCTAAATTTATATTGTTTTGTTTAATTTCCTTTTTGTTCATATGGTTTTTTGTTTCTAAAATCTTCACATCATTAAAATTAAAGATTTTATTTGTTTCTGAGGTGTAGTTTATTAGTACTGTTACTGGAACGTCTCTAATATAATGACTTGTTTGTCCAATATATACTGCATTACAATCATTCGTAAAATGTAAAATGTCACACTGGATATTTTTTTTGATTCTCGATTTTAATTTCAAAAAAATTTTTAAGAAGATTGTGTGCTCTGTAAGATATTGTAATATTATCTTGTTTAAAATTTTATGACTCTCCTGATATGTAGCGCAAAGATAGATAATTGATTGATTTATTTTGTTTTGTTTGCTTGTTGCTGTACTTGTTGTAGATCTTTTGTATTCAATCTAATTTATTGGGAACTATTTCCAATAGGCATGGGCAAACATCAATACTTTTGGATGACAAAATATCAGTAAAGTTTATGTAACGTTGTAAATCTTTAAGTAACGCCAACATTCCTACACATTGGCAAGTTTCATTATTTTGCTGCAAGTTGAAGATAAATAATTTAAAACTATTAATTTGTCTTTATTTTTATTTCCACGGTTGTATTTAAAACTTGAATGCCGCATCTATGTATTTATTTATTCCTGTCCCCTACATCACATTGTATTGATATGCAATATTTTTTGGTTGTAAACTTTTAAACTAAAAATTCCACAAATTTTTAACAAGCCGTCAGTTAAAAAGAAAAGTCTTCGGATCATTTTTTAGGTTTAGATAGGTATATAAATAAGTTTACCCTAGGACATAGGAAATTTGATTACTAAATATATATTAGTGATATTAAATAAGGAAACTATACTAAACTGTATGTAAACATTTTATGCTGTTAACCATAAAATATATTACCATTAGCAGATTTGCAAAGAGCCATCGTCATAAAATTGACACCAGGTACCGAATTGTCACCAGTTATTTCAAATTTTTTAACAATTACAATTTACAACCCTACGGTAGTTTCTAAAATTTAATTTTTAACTAATATCTGTCGGTCAGCGATGATAGCCTAAGCATTAACAGATTAACAATAAAAAACTTTTTAAAAATTTATTTTAAATAATTTTAATTAAATACCATAAAATTTTAAACAGTAAAATTAAATCAAATTCCAACCCTATTTTATATTCCTTAAATTAAAAAAAAAATGTATATATATTTGATTTACGTTTTTAGTTTGTACCTTTGAGACTTGAAAATGCCTAACATATTTTAATACCCTTGAGTAAATATAGTGACCATATCGTCACAAACAAGGTACAATTTTTACTTTCATCCATAAAAACAATAGTATTTTTGTCCAAAACCTATGCACAAAAACCCAGCCCATACTTACAAAAAATAACACAACATAATATTTAGAAACTAAAACTGTAAAATAATAAATACGGCGGATACTGAACATACTTAAGAAAAACAAAAAATCTATAAAGAGTAGGCACCTGACACCTAAAAAAAGCAGTTTTAAAACTTTAACCTGCATGCACCCTAGTCCAAAAACGAAGGTTGGTTAAAGGGCTATAAAATGGAAAATTTTTTCGAATCTTTTATTAACTGAAAGAATTGTATATTTTAATAAATTCAACGGGTCTTTCAGATCATAATATTTTAAAAAAAATATTTTTTTGGCGATGCATAAAATCCCGAGTAAATCTGTAAATAATATTAAACTTGCATTTACAATTTACGTTTTTAAAAACGGCCACATTAAAACTTCAATTTGTCTATATTTTTTTAACAATAACGTAAAAAGGCCATTATTAAAACACATTCCTATTAGAATGTGATTTTGGCTTCGACAATCTATGCAAATTTAAGCCTTTGTCAGGTTTTACGACACATTTTTAATGTTACTGTTAATGATTTGTTAGTAAAGGGTAGTTATTATTAATAGGTATAAATATAAACTTAGTAAATTTTGCAGTTAGTTCTTAAATGCATTTAATTAGATATTTTTAAAAGATTTTTCGTTATTACGAATTATAAAACTAAAGAACAATAAAGGACTTCATTCTCTTTTTTTTGTAATATTTTTTTTTGCTTTGGTTGCAATAATAAACTAAAATTTACCCTTATACCATAACTTCGGTTCTTGTTAAAACAAAAATATTAAAAAGTTCGTTAAAAACATAATATAGCATACTACAATGAAATAATAGTAATTAATTCAGATAAACATGCAATTTAGTTACTAATTTATAATAATAAGAATATTAATTTGATGTTTAATGATAATTAAAGTCTGTAAATATTGAATTACTGAAAACCATGGAATTGTATCAGTTAAAGTAACAAGATACCTTTAAAAAAAAGTACCTAAAATAAATAGGTTATTGTCAGTTTCTTCTTACCTTTTTTTTAAATAGGCCTTTTCATCTGTGACAAAAAGCAACCAAAACCCAAATTTAAAAAAGGGGGAAATTAAAGTTTCGTACTGTTTTTTTCGACAATGGCTGGGGAAGCATATTATCTCCCCCCAATTAAACATTTACTGGAAAAAATCGTTGATGGTGCTTCACTTTTTTATAATTCAGTTGAAGCCCATAATTTACGCAATTAAAAAAAGGCGCTTAAATGTCATGGACGTCTTTAAAAAAGGGAAAAAAAGTGAGCTGATTGAGAGGTTAGGCATCTTTACTATAAAAAAACTATAATTTTATTCTAAAAATTATTTTTACATTTTTCAATTGTTATATTGATTAAAAATTTATTGTATTTAAAAAATTTTTATAGCGTGTATCACTCCACAAACTAAAGAACAATAAGGCTTCTTCGTTCTTTTTTTTGATATCATTTATAATACTTTTTATTAAAAAAACCCAAAATTTCCCTAATAATTAAACTTTTTTTTTTTAGTTTTCATTATCATACTACAATAAATAAAACTTTAATTTAGTAAAAAATTTTTTTATTTTAGAATTTAATTTTTGTTTAAGATTTAAAATCTTTTTTAAAATGAATTACGAAAACCATGGATTGATATTGAAAAAGCATGCCAAAAAAAATTCTAAATAAAAGGCCCTAAAATTGAACCAACTTTGGGCATTTACTACTGGCCTAAAATCAAAATTTTACCTAAACCATAAAAACATTGCAGCTTCTCCTTTCAACGTAACAGCTTGAAAATGTTTGTTTTATCTTTATAACAGCTTACAAAGGCTTGTTAAGGCCTAAGTACTAGGTACCATGGTTGCCAGATTTTAAAATGTTTAATCTTTTCTTTCCTAGTTCCGTCAATAATGTCCAAGAACAGAAATATGCAGTTGTACACGGCAGTTTTTAAACAACGAGGTAGTGCAACCATGAATGTTATACAAATAACTACCGCCCATTAACGGCTATTGTCCCTCAGACGAGACCTACAGCGTAACGTGGAATCCAAACTACTACCTTGTACAATACTAAAAATTAATAAAAATATTAAAAGCAGAATGTAGATTTTACTTTAAAAATAACAGTTTTTTGATGTACGGTGCTTTTTTAAGAAATCGTTCTTCTGGGCAAGTATTTAAAAAATGGCCTTAAAATGATCGTACATTTAAATTCTCTTCCCTAAGAGCCGTCTAGATTTCCTACCAGAGACAGCGCAGCCTCTTGGGCTTTTTATGCCTAATCTTCCATTATCTTAATACCAATCCTCCCATTAGTTTTCTTCCTTGTACAAGTCTGTATAACCCCGAAACTGGTTAGTTTATATATTCCCGTGGGCTCATTTTCGGTTGCACAAATAATGCAACGCTTCACATTTGCACAGGATATGGTAGGCTGTTTCTTCCCCCTCGTTGCATATTCTGCAACTTGGCTCTCCATTATATCTTGTGTATGTATCTCGTGTCCTGTTAACAGCTCTACTGTTATGCAAATCTTTTCCTACTTTGTCTGAGTAGTTCTCCCTTAGATCTTTTGGATGAGCCCCTTATGAAGCCTTTTCCATGTCCTATTCTACTAAGACTCCCCCAGTATTCCTCGTGTTTGTTTCGGATCCATATCCTGGTTTGTTCTCGTGCTGTGGTTTTGGTCACTCCAAGGGCAGGTTCTGGTTCAAAGTATGGTGTGGATGATCCATGTCTCGCTAGCTCTCCCGCTTTTTCGTTGCCTTCAATTTCCGAATGTCTTGGTACCCACAGGAGAGTTAACCTGTTGCGTTCTCCCAGAACTTCCAGTTATTTTTTGCATCCCCATGTCAGCTTGGACGTTACCTTGGGGTTTACTAGTGCCCCTAGTGACGCCTGGCTATCTGTTATTATGCAGATCCGCTTGTTGTTTTAAGCCCTTCCGTTATTTTCTTTAGCACAGTGCAGTAAAGCATATATTTCCGTTTAAAATACAGAACTGTGTGTTTGTAGTGAAATAAAGAATTGTAAATTATTATATTATTGAAAACGCCCGCTTCAGTTCCCTGCTTAAAAAACGTGAAATTTGACATTATTTTATACCCCAGGTTTTATTTTTTTATTCCTTAAAATAAAAAAAAAGAAAGTGGGCCACCCTCCTGAATCACCCGGTATAGCAAGTTTTTGTGTTATTTTTCTAAGCACTAATAACCCATAATTAAAAAATTAAGGTCTGTAGTGGGCAACTTGAGTCTTCGCATATTTTATATGGTTGTGCTTACATTTGGTTTGACCACAATTTCAAGGTATCATTGTAGTTATCTACTGGTTAAAATTAACAGGGGACTTGATAAATTGGCCTATAAACTTCCCGACTACTAATCTAGCCGTTAACACTGGAGAGCATTATAAAGCGAGAACACAAAAGCGGCAATGTTGACCATTCGTAGCATCAGTTTATGTTTATTTGCTAAAATTACTTAGATGAAGTTTAATTGTCTGGCTTGAATTATTTTTAGGGTATATATGATAATTTGGTACCACTGTTTTAATTAATTCCTGCTATTAAATGCTATGAAATAGAGGTTTTTATATTAAAATTATAAAATGCACAAAACTAAACATAATAAATTTAAAAATATTGTTTTGCCCAACATGATACTTTTTTACTAATAGTTTTATTAAATTGTCATTGTTTAGTGGTGTAATAATCAAGACTAACCTAACAATTTTTGTAAGGACAAAATCTGTCAAAATTATGTTCTATGTTAAAAATGGTACTTGCACAAATCATTTTTTAATAAAAATTATTTTCAGTGATAAGAAAGCGATAATAAGACCCATGTTAAAAATTGTATTTGGTTAAATTTGTCCTCTTTTATATTCTCCGATTTTGACACCAAAAAACATTAAGCCCCCCTTGGTTTTTTTAAATACTAAATTTTATTTCGGTTTAAATTGGCCCCTTAATTTTAAAAAATTTTCCTGACAAATAAAAAAGAGAAAAAATTTTCCAAATTTTACAAAATTTTTGTTTTGGTTTTTAAATTTAATTTATAAAATTTTTTTTATATTTAAAAAAAAAAATTTAATATAAATACTATAATAAAACAAAATAAAAAATTTATTTTATTAAATAAAATTTTAAAATGATTTTTAAAATATATTAAAAATTTATAAAAAAAAATTTTCTTAAAAATTTTTGGAAAAGAAGGTGTTATTAATAAATTATTAATGACACAAAATTTTCTTTAACCAAAACCAAAAGGGAATTTTTTAAGGCAAAATTAAAAAAGAAAGAAAAACAAAAAAAATTTAAAATTTGTAAACAAAGGATGTTTCCCCAAAATAATTAAAACCAAAAAAACACAAATTTTTAGGTCAAAAAATATTTAAAAATAAAGTTTCCACTAAAGTTGAAAATGTACTTAAAATAAAGAAGGCAAACAAAGGTTTTTGTCAAAAAAATCAGTTTTAAACTTGCAATAAAGTTTTAAAAGCAGATTTAAAAAGGTTTTTTTTTTTAAAGCAAACCAAAATGGCTCAAAAACCTCCCAAAATCACCCTTAAAGGTCCCCAAATCCTCAGTGATCTTGAAGGTGATTTTAGGGGGGGGGGGGGGGAGTTAAAAAAGTTTTTGGATTTTGTGCCCGTGGAGACTTTTGATTGTGAGAACTATCACTATGCAAAGTTTTACAATTGGCCGATACCCATTTTCCCTAAGAAAATTGCGGTGTAGTTTGTTTATCTCGAAAACAGTTGCTTCTTAAATGAAGTATACATTTTTAATGCAAAGGGAAATTATAGTAACTTATTTTTTATTAAACAGGTCAATATACTAAGCCTAAAAAAAGTTATGCCATCTAAAACAAGTGGGATAGACCGTAGCTGGCGCCCTCTACTGGCAACATCAAAAGCATGGTAAAATTTGAATTTCTCGAGTCAAACAACTCCCTAATCCCTATTTTTGTACCTCTAACCACAACTAACCACAACTAAATGATGTAGCATTTAGTTAAAAAATTATTACGAAAAAAGAAAACAAAATAAAATTTGCTGTTCATTTTACATCACTTTTGGGAACTATTTATATATATATATATATATATATATATATATATATATATATACTATATATATATATATATATATATATATATATCTATATATATATATATATATATATACTACTATATATATATATATATATATATATATATATATATATATATATATATATATATATTTTATATATATATATATAGAACTACTAGCTATAAAAAAAATGCAAAAAAAACCTTTTTTATATTTTATTTACTATTTAAGATTACAAAAAGTTAAAAGAAAAAGGGTACGAATTTTTTACAAATATTTTTTAGTTGTTTCTCCATGTATATCTTCAGAATAAATGTCCTTCTGCAAATAGTAATGTTATATGTATATTTCATTCGGTCGCGTCCACGAGTAAGTAGACCACAATCCCTAGGTACCACTGTAGTTATCTACAAGTTAAAGTTAACAAGGGATTTAATAAATTGGCTATAAACTTCCAGGCTACAAATCTGGTATGTTGTTAAAACTGGAAAGCATTATAAAGCAGAATTACAAGAGTTACTGTTTCAGCTATTCATATTAGTTTAAATTTATCTGCCAAGCTTAAAGTCACAGTTATTAATAATCATACAGCTTTTCAAAATAGTTTTTATTTGTGATATTTATAATAATAGTTGTAAACGCTTGTTAAAATTGTTTATTATTTAAATAATAAAATCACCATAAAAATTCGTCATACAAAAACATACACATGTAGATCGTTTATTGTAAGCCATCCAGACTGGGATGCTATTTTCCACAAATACCTTACTATGCGAAGAAATATAAAAAATGTGCATCATTTTACAGTTCATGACATACATACTCAATAGGTAGCGTGTTATAAAATATATTATATTATATGATACGCCGAATATTATCATATGGGTATAGCTTATATACTATGCATCTTTAAAAGAATGTATCCAATACCATACAGAATTCCCATATAAGAAGACTCGTGACATTATAAGGCGAAAACTTGAACGACATGCGTATTCTATTCTTAAAACGAGGTACGGAACACGATGACATGATTTATGTAGTTGAGAAATACAGAAAGTCGACTTGCGAATGTCATTAGTTTCTCAGATGGAATTAAATAGATTTTCACTGGAGGAGATGTATGCGAGTGCGAAAGACAAGTATAAGACGGCTTTGCTTCGGGTAAAAAATGGCTCTGGAAATTTACAAGTCATTTTGAAAAGCTTTGGGGATTTAGGAGAAGAAGCCAAAAAAAAAACAAATTGCCGAATTTTAAGGAGCTTTTGACTTACAAAGCATAAAATTTTAGAACAATGTAATCAAAAGTTTCCAATCCATTAACCATATGTTGGATTTATAACAGATCGTGTACATTGCTTATGGACAATACTCATAAGATACTGGATTTAATGGCTAAAACTAAAGTGAAATAATAAATAAAAAACATACAAACTTTTTTATATTACCGTTTTAGGATAATACTCTCTGTTATGATTATAAAATTTAAATAGTTTATATCTGTAATTAGCTAAATGCCTAAAGAAACTTATAGACCCACTTTCTCAATGTGTGGTTATCGTGACCTGTGGGTTAATTACATCGGCAAGATAAATGTTTTTGAAATTTTATCGCTTCTATCGTTTTTAACCCATTGTTGATGATAACGACATATTGTAAAAGTGGGGTTGGTATTAACCACAAATATTTTCTTATTTTCTTAAAGACGAAAAAATGTCAATTCTTCGTTACTATGACAAAGACAGTAAAAAATGGTGCTTTAAAAGTGGTGGGCGACAGAGATATAAAATACAGCGTACTGGTATTAGTCCAGTAACTGAAGACCTGAAAGTACCCAAAACTGTAAATACATCTGTACAGTTTTCATTTGTGGCGCAATTCTTAGGTCTTCGCAGATGCTTTCGAGCGAGAAAAAGTTAATCACGATTTCGACGTGAAAACCCGCTGAAAATGGCCCCCCAAAGTCCCAAAAATGACTTTCCCGCGAATGTCTGCCAAAATATGCGAATTAGAGAATTTTTGTTGAGACAAAAAATGAAGATCACCTCGAAGTGTACAAAAATGGTTTCAACCATTTTTTTTCTTAACACCAATATTTTTCGCAAAAACGGCCGTTAAAAAATCCATAACATTTCAAACTGGATAGATGTGGTGGTAGTAGTTTTTTACTAAAAAATGCAGATGGGCAAAACATTTTTTAGTTAAAACGCAAAAAAGATGGTGAAGGAAATTTTCTAGGATCATTGAACACTTGCTAAGGTCTCATTATAAACAAAAAATGATAATAACAAACCATTTTTTCAAAAAATATCAATAAATTAATGGGATACTCTCAAAATATAGTGAAAAAAAACTTTTACCGCTTTTTTAAATAATCTAGAAAAATCAGAATGGACCCAAACTTATATGTAATGATAGGTACAGGTTTTCCCCTTTCAATTTACTTTGAATGATTCAAAAATGTACATTATTGCCCAAGTAATGAAACAATTCGTCCGCGCGCTTATAAGTGAATCAATGAAGATACCGGCATTCTAGCGGTAAAGCGACAGCTGAAATGAGGGGACTTTTGGGTCCCGTCATCTCGAAAACTATCGATTTTTTGAAAAAAAATATAAGTACAATTTTTGTAGACTACAAGGCGACCTTCATTTTTTGTCTAAACAAAAATTCCCAAATTCGCATATTTTGGCAGATATTAGCGGAAAGCCCATTTTTCGGGCCCTGAGGGGCCATTTTCCACCTGTTAATATTGATAAACTTTTTCTCATTAAAATCATCCCCGAAGATTTAAGAATTGCACCACAAGAGAAAACTGTACAGATTTATTTACAGCTTTGTCCCTTCATTTACTGGACTTTATGGTATTTGCATTAAACACATAAAAATATTTATTACTGTTTTATAATCAAAATATTATCTGTTATGATATTATATTTTAATATTTTATATTTACAATTATTTTAATGCCTAAAGGAATTAACAGTGTTGGTAATTAACCACAAATGTTTTTTACTTTTATTAAAGAAAAAATGACAATATGATGACTGACAATTGATTACACAAACACAATACATAGTGGTGTTTTAAAAATGGTGGGCGTCTGCGATATATTATACAGTATTCCAGTGTGATATCACCACTAAATAAAGTTCTTTTATTTTGCGTAGTTTTGGTCTATATTATTAAAACGTTATTAAGATATTTTTTATAACAATTCTTGTGAAAACCTATACAAAATAAATGAATTCTTAAATAAATTCGCCCTAAAATTAAAATTAAATTTTTTATGTAAAAAAAAACACCTTTATGTTATGTAGGACAAAGTGATAAACTGATAGTGTAGTAGTTTAAGTCACTGTAACAAGCAGCTTAGTTCTGCATAGTTATAGATGCAACATGTTGTTTATTTCAAACTTATAAAATCCTTTAAATTTCTTAAATGAATATTTGTGCTTATGCTATCGTTTAGATTATATTTTACAACAGCTTTCTTCATAACTGGTACAAAAGCCACAGCGGCATTGAAACGGCGCCCTAAATAAAATTTGGGCTCTGGCTCCCGGTGCACAAACGCCATTAAACCTAACCTCAAAATGAGTTCTGACTCGCCGATAATTTAGGTGTAATGTTCCGCGGGCTTTATGAAAGCGATTTGTGCCGCATCGCCGATAGGAAATTTGAAATTAATGCCTTCTGTGCAATCTCAATGGCAGTTTATTAAGAATCAAGACAGAGGCGAATTGGAATTTTTAATATTAAGGATAAAGAACTGTGAGAAGTAGATATATTTTTATTTTTTTTCTTATGACATAGTGCGGCCATTGTGAAACGGTCAATAAACTTCTGTCTTTATATTTTGATTACAAAATTTAAAAAAAAAAAACTTGAACATGGCCAATGAAACATGGGATTTGATAAGAATAAATCTGCTATTATTAAAATCGACTAGAAGATAGGATTAGCACATATTTAATAAAACCAATCTGTTATTAAAGCACCTTTGTTATCTAGTATATTTTACAGATCTTCGAAAAACAGTTAAAAAAAAAATATCTTACAAAGACAATGCGCAAGTCGCCCTTATTAGTATAAGCAATCGGCATGCAGTTAAAAATTTAATAAACAAATTTGATCGGATATTTTTATTAAAAGAAGTGTTCTCATTTCTTGCAGAACCTTTGCTTAACCTTTGACAAAATATGTGCATCCTTATTCTTACAAAATAATGACAACATAAAGTTAAAAAAGCATTTTAAAACAAATAAATCTTTAGTTTTTTATATCAAAAATTAGCGATCCTTTTAAGAAATCTCTTACTTTTATTTCAGCTGCAATTAAAGCATACCATATAGATACTATTAACGGTCGCTAGGAACTAGACAGGGCTAGCTAAAGGTGTAAAATGAATCAAATAAAACAGCTAAGGTACGTTAGTACTTGTGCTATGAGTCTCCGTGGACTGTCCGAAAATTAAAAAATAAAAAAATCAACCAAGTTGTCCCTCTAAAAGTAAACGTAATGAGAAGTTTACAGCTAAACAATGCATTTAACTCAAATTGTAATCCAAACAAGACCAATAAGTTAACAGTTAAAATACTTTGATATTCTGATATTTTGTAGGTCAGAAATAGTTATTTTCCTAACAAGTGCGGAAAATGATACTTTTCCGCACCGGTGGTTCAGAAGAGGCAGCGAGTTCGTAACCAAGCAAAATTACTTTCCGCAAGTCTTAGGACCAATATTTTTTTTACAAGCGAGAGAAAAAACCAACATATTTTTAAAGATTTATGATTAAAATATTATTTATTAACGAAGGAATCTATACACTAATTATTATTATTAACATTTATAGTAAAGGTGCAATTGGTCGCGTTTTGCAAATTTATTGCTGACGAGAGTTGCTTTTCTGTAGAAAACGTCGACGGCGGCGGCGTTGGGTTTTTGATAAGCCAATCTTTTGCAAATATGGCAGTGGTTTCTTGAACCGAAAGGTTTAGTACATTAAAAGATGGCATTGACGGTTGATTCTGGATAGTGGAAGGTGTTTCTGTAAAATTGAGTATTTTGTTTGAAATATCCTTTCTAAAACTTGTTAAATTCTCGAGGTATCCTTCAACGGCTAATGTAGACTTCCAGCTTCCAAGACGTTTAATGTTGGATATTTGTTCTCTGGAGTTTGCAAGAAATGTTGCAGAGGACCGGCGAAAGCTATGCCCAGTATACAATTCCGGGTTTGAGATAGGCCGCTATTTCTGATGGCATTTTTCCGATACATTGTACTATATACATTATAGTTCACAAAAAATCCCCTGGTGTTGTCGGCTTTCTTAAACTGGCATACTTTCTATATAGATTTTAAAAAATTCATTTTCGGCATCTCCAAAAATGACAAAGCTTCAAGAGCTGTGATTTTTTGGGTCTGGGATGTGTATCGATACTAAATTTCCTTGGTTGTCAATATGGTCCAGACATAATTTTATTAACTCCTCTCCACGACAATCGCCTGCTAAGCCAAAAATCGTAGCCACTTTTATATGTAAATAAGTATCATCTGGCGCTTCATCCATGAATTTCGATATATCTTCTTTTAAAAAGACTTTAGCATTTTTGTGTCTAAAACCAACGCATTGTTTTTTAAGGTAGGCCGTCACTTTGAAAAACTTACTTAAATCTATGTTCTTTCATAACCTAATGATACACTTTTTGGCATTGAGTATCCAGACCATAATGTATTGGGTTTACATGTTTTTGATAAATAAGAGCAATAGGCCAAAAAAATATCTTTTTTAAAAGACTTCACACCCTTACTTTGACACCAGCTCTCAAACATAACAAATTCTTTTTCATACCTGTGACGAGATTTCATGGGCAGGAGATCTATACTGTATTTCTGCTGTTTCAATAATCGAGGCTGGTAAATCGTCGTCAGAATTCATTGAAAATGTTTCTCCAATTTGATTAAAAAATGCGTGACAAAATTAATTTTTGATAGATGCATAAACAATTAGTTGGTTGCTATGGATTCTTTGATAATTTATATAGAGTTATTAAAAATATGTACTTACATTGTGTAAATTAGGATTATTTTATTTTATTTAATAAATGTTATAAAAAGACTGCAAAATTACATCAAAATTCAGTTTCTTCAAATATATAACTACATATTATAAGCAAAATTATGCATTATTTTATAATTAGATACTAATTTATTTTCCAAAAACTAAAAGAGTGCGGAAAAGTATAATTATCCGCACGCTTGTAGAAAAAATCTTTTCCGGCAAAATGTCTAGATACTTAAACATAAAAAAGTAATATACCTCTTTTTACATTACTTTAAATTACATTTAAATTAAAAATGCTAAATAATTACTCATATTAATACTCAATTAAAAAAATGCCTGTCACCTGTCAAACATAAAAAGTAGTTATTTTCCCTGGATTAAAGTCCTCCCCTGGTTTTAAACAAGCCATTTTGAGATAACTCATAACCTTAACTCCCCACCCTCTCATCGCGGTATAATAAAGAAGGAAACTGTACCTTGAAGATGTTAATTCAAAAGATGGCTCCTTATATTGGATGACGAAGCGAGATGTCAGTTTTACGCCTTCGGCTCAAATATATAGCAAGCGACACGCCTGAGAGTGTTTTATTCAACCCTGATTAATTGTTTTTCTGTGGGTTCAAAACCTTAAACTTTCAAAAAAGCAGACTTAAATTTTTCTTAATTACAAATTTTATTATAAACTGCACGGCATATTTATTAAAGTTCAAGTTTTAGGAGAAAATTGGTTTTTTTAACCAACGATGCTAAAATATTTATTGTTTTAGTTAAATAAGGTTTGGTTATTGTGTTTTTTTAATAGTTTTTTTTCATTTTTCAAATCTCGTTAGTATTTACTGAAATATTTTTGTGCAAAATCTAGCCTAATTTGGATAAACCTTTGTTATTGATATAAAGAATAACAAAAAAGTAAATATCAATAATGTTTATTCATTTTTAATAACAAATAAAATATTTTTTATATTCTTTTTAGTATATCTATTCTATAAACCACTGTTATGGAAGAGTCTTTCGATACACAATCAACACATCTTTATGTAGTCTCCATTAAAAATTTACAGCGCATTTATAGGCTAATCTGTAAGCCTTGTTTATGTGCACTAAAATTTTATGTAGTCGGAAAATCTATTGATTTTATTTTATAATACCTATTAAGTAGCTATAGTGGCTACTCAATTTCACAATATATTTTCTTTATTAACCGAAAAGTAAAGTGTATTTTGTTCGGTACAAGTACCAAGTTTTAAAAAAATTTGGTATAAATTTACAGTAATTTGTAGGAAAAAATGTTGAGAACTTAAGATTTAATTTTAAAGGCGCAGGTTTTAACAATTAAATTTTTAGAAAAAACGCAGAAATTTAATAATCTTTAAAAAAGGCACTGTATACAGTACGTCCTAAATTCGGTCTTCATATACTGCTATCTCGTTTATTATACAAGACAGAGTAATGTTTAAAAGGGCAAAGTCTTACAAATGTAATGCTGAATTTAACGGTGCAGTTAAATTTCTTTTAAAAATTTAGTTCCGAAAATATTAGCGAAAAAGTAAAAAACGTCGATTTTAATTTTTGCTTGTTATTTATTTGTATTAAGTTTAACATGTTTTAAACTGTGACCTATCAGGACACTATTGACGACGAATATTTTGACACGAATTTTTTTCTCCAATTGTCTTTTGTGTCTCAGTTACTAACCCATAAAAATTTAAAAAATTAATAATACATTTGGCAACACTGACCTGACGCCTCATCAATGCGCTTCGTGTTAATTTTTCTCATAATGATACTTTATAAATGTGCATTTTGCACAACAATAGCGATAATATATTTAAAACAATTATTTGCATTTTAGTCTAAACAAATTTTGACAAAACCAAATTCAAACGATGTTAAAAAAAAACAAAAGATAGCAATTCTTATAAACTTCCGTTTTACTAACTGGTAATTCACTTACTCAATATACAGTTTTAGCTTTGCAATGGTCTTTCACTTTTTAAAAACTGTTGACCTAATGAAACATTTTTGTTAAAATAAATGGAGTAACAAACAAACTGGTACATTTAAAAAGGGAAACTTTATAAATTTGAATGATAGTAGTTAACCAATTTTTTTTTTTAATTTCCCAATATACTGAGTGACATAGAAAATGCAATACCGAGTAGGAGTGCTGCAATTTTGAGCATATTTTTACAATTTTTAGGTCTACTGACAAATAGAAAATAATTAAAATTTTAACACGAAAGTTTGCTAAATAGCTGAGATATTCGAGCTCCTCTATTCGTCGTTAAGTCGTCGCGGCATTTATTAGATTAGGTAATTGATGTCTTTTTGATGTATTGTAAACCCGGCCATCTGAATATGGGTTCGCAGATCTTCCAATGTTTGTGGAGAGTGCGGTGAATTTTGCAACCTCCTTCTTATCATATCCCATACATGTTTGATGGGGAATAGGTCTGAAGATCGAGGAGGACAGTGAAGCAGATTTACACCGGACGCCTGAAAAAAGTCTAAACTAACACGTGCGACATGAGGTCGTGCATTGTCCTGCTGAAAAAGTGGATCTTGCAATATTTTCAAATAGGGAAGCAGACGTCAAGTTAAGGTTGAAAATTGTACTTTTCGCCTTTTTAGACACCTCAGAATTTATAAACGACTTATTTAGATCAATTCCATCTTGGCTTTTACGTTTTTCACCCTCAATACCCAAGTCACATTGAACACTGCTGCCTCCAGCTTCTCCAATCTTATTTCCCACAGCAGACACTATTATTCCCAGTGAAGAAGCGTCATCATAGTTACTTCAAAAATTTTCTTTATCAAAGCATGGTGTTGAGGGTTCACTTACTGACTGGTGGTGGGTGGTTTCAGAGTGGGCTATTACCTCTTTGTTTCCAATAGATGCTATAGTATGCGTAGGAGACATTTCACGCAACTGAATGGCATTATACAACTCATCGTTAATGATAAGCTTATTACCTCTTGTATTACGTGCTGAAAGATTTTTACTTTTAGCTTCTTTAAGATGAGCTTCTAAAATCTTCCGATCTTGACGATCTTCAAAACAAAGGTCCTGGGCGACAAAGATGTTTTTACCTTTGAGTTTCTTACAGTTTTTTAGAATTAAATCTTTTGTAATGCAACTCACTAATTCTATTTTAATAGGAGCTGGTTTTTCTATCAGCTTAGATTTCAACACATTAACATTGTTTATATTGTCCTCCGCAAGAAGATCTTTACAAAAATTTAATATGAATAGCAAAATGTGTCCATCATCAGTACCAAAATTCAGCCCAAAATAATCAAATTATTGCGACGAATATGTCTCTCATACTGCAATTGTTTAATCTTAATTTTTTCACATCTCGCTTCTAAACATTGCACTTCTCGACTTTAATCTTATTAGCAAATCAAAGATCTTCATATTTCAGTCTTCAATATGTTTCTTAGTAGCGTTAAAAATACTATTACGCGTTTCCTCAGCAGTACTATAAATACATTCTAAAAGCTGACTATACAATAAGATTTCTTGGCTTATCATAATCTTGAGCTAAATAAGTAAACTTGTGCATACGATTTTGACCCAAATAAACAAAAAAAAGTTTTCTTGGAGGCAAATAAAAGTAAAATTATGATACCCATAAGACCGTGAAATTCAGTGGTACGACATAAATTTCCAAAAACAAAAATAGTATTTATTGGTAAATTAAAATTTAACCTGCTGTAGTTTTTATCCCAAAAAAAATTTACACAGAACCAGAAACTATGGATCTATACGTATACGCTGTCAGAACATATAAACAAATAAACTTTTTTTCATATCTTTTCATGTAGAATCATACCTTAAAATGTTTCATTGTCATTTCCGGACACCCTGTATAGTAGTCCCAATTAAAATTTAAATTTGGCGAAACTACACGGCTGGCAAAAATTTTTAAATTCGGCTGGTTTGGAAAATAAATCCAATTAGGGGAAACATATTAATTAAATGCACAACAGTCCACAAATTGATACGAGTAACTGGAAGTTTAATAAGCAAATACAGATAAATTTTTATATACCGTTTATATTGAAAATTTACTGCTCACTTATTGCACATCTCTATGTCTTATTTATGTGCTCTAAAAATTTATTTATCAATGAAATATATTAGGGCTTCTTAAAAGAATAGCTAGTATACACATTTATTAAAAGCAACCGAATGATATGGTATTTAGTGTACGAAGAAAGAAATAAAAAGTTTAAATAATGGAACAAATTTTCAAACATAGTCTTTAGTCTTTTTAATATAGTTCATAGAAAGTATTTAAATTTATTCTGATTCTAAATATGCAGGGTCATAAAACAAGGACTTAACAGGACTAGATTTGTAACTTTCTTCCTTAAAAAAACTATACAATAGCCATCTTGTGTGTTTTTTGGTAGAATCTGAAAAAATACCTAAGGAAATGATTTGAACTGACACAAAGTATATACGCCAAAAATTTTTAATTTGCCCATTATTACACCTAATTTATACGCTTGTATTTAAAAACCTGTCAGTTTTTGCGACGTTTTAATAAAAAGGACATCAAATTCGTTTTTAGCAACAACAAAATAAATTTAACTAACACAAGAAATTTAAGAATTAAATTCAAAAGGAGAACAAGATAATAACAAAATCCATGAGCATTCCAGGTATTTACTGTTCTCAGGTATTTTTCTATTTTTTAATTTAAATCGCAAATTTTTCATATGAATTAAATCAACTATTTTGTTACTAAAAGCGTATACGAGTTTTTTTTACTAAAACGTCTCAAAAAATGATACGCTTTTAAAAACGAACCAATGAATAGGATGAAAAAATAACACGATGATTATTTTAATTTTTGTTTATAATATGAGAGAAGCCACAAATATAGCCATGTTAAGTGCCTGTTGTATGACTCTGTATCTGTTGCCGGGTATTCATAGGTAAATTTTGAGTTAATAATTGTATCTTCTTTAAAGAAAACCCAAGATAATGCAAATTTCTAATCATCTGCTTATTGTTAAAGTAATGTTTTTGTAGCCTTTATGAGTTACTTAGTGTTATATAGATACCCACAGCACGCTTGAAACCTAAGGTAAAAGGGCTAAATTTTGATCGTCAATACTTCTTTTCTTAAGAGTTTTTAAATGTCTTGTGAAATTTAACACACCACAATAATAGTCTCTTAGGTAATGTGAGCCCGAAAGTCAAATATTTTAACAACTTTAATCATATTAACAATTTTTCCATAAATCCATCAGTTGTATGAACGTTTTTACCCGACATCTCCCTTTAATATCTTAAGAAAACAAACCATCTCGTACGTGCGCAATACACAAGGACACTGGGGACTTCTTTTTCTCCCATATGCTGGCGCTGCACTTTATGAACAGCATCCTATTCCACGTTGATTGACAAGTCAGCAATTGGCTTACACACGTGAACCAAATTCGCAATTGCCTTAGCTGTAAGCTTATATTTTTATTTTGTAAATTTTTCTCATGTAAGCAAATTGTTGCGCCGCAATAAACTTGATAGACGAGTATACATTTTATAAAGGCTGTTAGATCATACGATATTATAAATATCGATACTTTAATATTCTAAAAAATAACATTGCGTTGACTAAAAAATATCTATTGAAACTATATTGTAAGAACTTTATGCTTTTAAATTTACACTTATATTGTCTCTTCCTACCGCCAATGTAATATTTAGTTAAGTTTCAATGAACACGAATGAGTCACAAAAATTCATTTTAATAAACGCCGTAACAGTTTAAACAGTTAAAATACTATACTAAACTGCTATTTAAAAGATATTTTTAAAAAATCAGCAAAAAAGCTAAAAACAATAAAATAAAAACAGTGAAAAGGTATAAGTTTTATATTTATCAATGCAGTTGCATTTTATCTTAAAATTCTTATAAAAAATAGAAAGCTATTCACTAAGTTTTTAAAGACCTTTTTTAAAGTAAATGTATTAGGTTAGTAGCTAATGTTCTTTAAAACTAAGTCTACATATCTGAAGATGACCCAGCTGAAATACGATTCTAATTATGCACTTTTGGCATATTACTACTCAGTTTATATACCGAGCGTGTAATGTAAAATAAAGTAAAAAAGGAGTCTTTCTAAGTCAATATATCTGGCAAACTAATTATTATGTAAGAACACTTGTTTGATTTTAAACAAACCTCATCGGTGTTACCTCTTTAGTTTAGCCATGAGTGTATTTTTTTTTTAAATTCCGCTGACAAAAGAAACACTTTCTTTAACTAAAAAATATTGTATATGGTAACAGTCCTTTCATGGCTTACTATTATTTCGCACACACCCTAAAAAGCCTATATAATAACATATTTAATTTACTCTAAAAAAATTAAATAGGGCATTAGCATTATTTTAAAAGTACATGATTCCAGTCTGTTCGTGGCATATTATTGCAGCTTATTTCGCATTCAACCGATAAAAAACTGCAAGATATATATATATATATATTTTAAAATTTACTCATAAAATTATTTGGGTTAACAGCTTTTCCATACAAAATGTTTGGGTTTGCAAAAAGATTCCAAAGCTTTCTTTAGGGGTCTGGTAGATCTTTGATGCAAAAACATAAATAAGCGCAGCAAGCTTTTACGAAATGTATCAATATTTACCGATGTTTCTTGGAATTTTGCTTAAATATTTTTGCACTAAAATTTATATTTAACCCTTTAAATTTAAAAATGTTAAATTACTACAAACGGGCAAACACTAAATCTTTTCTTTTTTAAGCAAAGAAAGTAACACAGAATTTATGTATACTGTTTTTCTAACCGTTGTAAAATTTTTAAAAAAATAAGAATGATTGTTAAAATTCAAGAATAATTCAAAAAATCTAAATATTGAACTATATAAAAACTATTTAATTAAACCCCTAACCCAATGTTTTAACCCCATTATATCTCATATGATTTGTCAAATTATTATGTATGTCGTAGAATGGAATATTGTGAAAAAGTTCATTCCGATATGAGGTTCTTTGTATATCGTAGAACTAAATATTGTAAAAAAGTTTTGCCTAAAATGTTTTTCATTGATTTACAGTTTTCAGAGAAAGTTTAATTTTTTTTGTTTTCTCTATAAACGTCTTAAAGATACAGTTTGTAATAGTTATTTATAAAGTGATGCTTAGAAATATTTAGTAAAGGACCTTTTTGTTTTCTACCAATATATTTTTATTTACTTATGACATGGTAGTTTTGAAAACTTGGAGGTATTTTTATAACGATAGTAATTATGTTTGTATTTAAAAATAAACTGATTTGACGACTGTGCGCACCCTAAAAGATAAATCAAAATTCTAAAGGCTATGAGCAGGTTACATCACAAACTTTTGATCCGGTCGGCCGATTTGATGCACATCAACTCTAGATTAATACTTAAAAATCAAACCCTTGTAAACTGTTACAAGATAAAATAAGATAATAATGAATTTATATTGCGAATTATAGGTGGATTATAATTTGCAATATAAATTTTAAATTTTTTATTTGAATGCAAGATTTCAAGTCAATATTTTTTATTAGCGATTTATGCTATTATATCGTATTAAAAAACTTTGTTTGCAGAATAAAACTAAGAGGACGTGGCAAGTAACATTTATAAGCTATTTTGTAAAGCATTTATTATAAGCGTGCAAAATTAAATTTTGATTTAATAATAAATTAAAAGGTATATAAAGGCCATCAAAATAAATATATTTTTTAACCATGTGTTGTCTCTTTTATTAAGAAACACTAAATTTGGCATAAAAGTTCAAAAAAAAAAAATAATAATAAAGGATACCGATAAAACCCGATTTAACATTTTATTGTTTTGTTTTTTTTTAATTTAGATTTTTTAAGTTTTGGAATTGTTCCTTTATCAAGTATTTCGTTGACATACAATTTATTTTCTGATAACTTTTTTGTTATTTGGTTATTGTTTGTAATTTTATACAGGTTATCTTGTATTGTATTAGTAAACTTAAATAGAAGGTTTTATAAATATTTTGTAGTTACTTACAATATTGAAGTATTATCTTATTGGGGTCTTACCTGGAAAAAAAATAAGAGTTAAACAATGCAATAATATAATCACCTAATTATATAAAAATAATCTATTTTATACAATGTCTATAGGTGCTCAAAAAATATCATTATTTTAATAAAATTACTTTGCTTTTATATTTTTTAGTAAAACTTTCTTTTCAAGATAATATGTATTGAAGAAATCACCTATTATAAATACGTAATCTAAATTTTAAAAAATGCATATAATACTTAAAACTTATATAAAAAAAACTGAAGAACAAAATTTAAAAAAAATATGTATTTATTTATTTTTCTGATGCGTCACTTAAAGATAATATATTGGTAGTTTTTCAAAATAAGCAAACCTTATTAAGGAAACTGTTTACTTTTTGCATAACAATTATTCGTACTCTTAGAAATCGTTAAATTAATTATTTAATGAAATAAATAATTAAAAATTTTCATATCGCTAAAACGTTCTGGTTTCTATTTGGGTCTATATTTTATACTGTCGTTACAGAAAATCTCTAGTTTTTCCAACCCTCATTTATATTGACCCCAAATTACCCTTTTTCTTGCTGCCTTACTCCATAAATTTCAGCGAACCAGCAAACCGGGAAAGATCAATCTACACAAAAACAAGCCTATTTCCATTTTTATGACCCCGGTAAATATGACGTCTAGCAATCTAATTAACAATAAAAGCAATAAAACAAATCAAATTGGCAATAAAAAAGATAAACATACAGCAGTTTAACGCCACAGTGGAAGCTGTTAAAGATAAAAACAATAAGCGAAAATTTACTAGACATTTGAACTTGTTTATTTTTCTTCTAAAAGTGCCTATAAATTATTTTATATTAAAGGGCACAAATCAAAAATGTTAAAGTCGACAGAAGTATAAAAGTACGGACACCTAAAATAGACTTTAAGCTAAAGAAACCTAAAATTATGCATTCATGCGCATAAAATTCTAAACTTAATATAATTTTACAATAAATACTTAAAACTTACATTAGAAAATTTTTGTATTGCCTTTGGAATTTTATTTATATTACATAGCGTTTTAAATATATACACATATAAATAAAAAAAAGTTTTACATTAAAGTACTTATATCTAACAAAATTTCTAAAAGCGTGGGGCGGGGCACATACATATACATGTAAATAAATAAAATAAATAAATAAATAAATATTTATATTAAATATTTAATTTAATTTAAACAATTATTTAAAAAACAATAAAAAGAGAAAAAATTAGTTGAAATTTAATGTAATATTTGGTCGTATAACCCTATTATTCTATTACTTGGGCAAGTATACTTTGCATTGACTGAATTATATTGGATATAATATTTGGATCCAGCTCTTTCCAGCACTGATGAAGTAATTCCCATAAATCGTTTGAATTTAGTAGCCTAAATCTTTGTATTTGTATTTTGTTAACAATATAAACCCAAACGTTTTCGATCGGATTAATATCATAACTAAAACTGGACCTTGGTAGAACTTTTACGTTATGTGTTTAAAACCATTCCCCTACTGCACAGGCCGTGTGGACTGGACAGTTATCTTTTTGATATAAAAAGTCTTGTTGGGATAAATTTGTCTAGTAGATTAAAGCATCGACGTAACCCACTGCAGTGATGTAGAGACATTCTTCTGTAGGATCATGAAAAGAATAAGGTGATTTTTCTTTATTATATTTGAGCATGCATTGTGATTAAGCAATAGTAAGAAGGTGACGTGGTAGAAATTGTAATCTACAGTTTTGGATATAGTAGCAGGATATCTGGTCTTTATTGAAGCTAACGCAACTGCCCTTCAGTACATATCGCAAGTAGTGGTACCATAAATAAGTATTTACCTTTTTTTGTGATTTTTTTTATCCACAAAGGCTTAAGGCCTAAGTACCAACGCATTATGGGTGTCTTAAGTGTAGTAAGAGGGAGTTTATTTACATGAGACTTAAATATTTAAAGATTTGGAGGAGAAGGAAAAACTTATGCGGGTAGCAGGTTCCATAGTCTAAATACTCCAGCGATAAAGAAACGAACAAAATGGAAAGTTTCGGGCCTCTCAAGTTGAACTGCAAAACAATACATAAAAGTGGAACTACGTGTTACTCTGCTGGGAGCTGTCAAAGGAGAAACTATACTGGCCAACTCATCTGAGAAGCAGCCGTAAAAATACCCATAAAAGAGTAAAATATCCTTCCGTCGGTGGGTAAAAAAAGGAAGCTTCATTGTAAGTGTGAAATCAGGAATAAGACGAACAGATCTTCTTTGAATAAAACCAAGAATGCTCAGAGTTGTAGGAGACGCCATTTCTCAGACATAAGAACAATCTTCTAAAGAGGGTCTGATTTGGGATGCATACAAAATATACAGATTAGGAGAAGAATACTTACTGGCTCAAAAGAGGAATCCAAGCTGCTGAGGCTATGGATGTAATAAGTTTGTGTCAGTGAAGGTTATTCTCAAAAGCAACGGCAACAAATTTGAATGATTCTTTGTTTTGCATTCTGTAATTCCATAAATATTAATATTTATTTTGGTAATCAAATTTTATATTACTTGTCAGTTAATTAAATAGCCAACATAGAATAAATTATACAAGATATACATTATAAAGATGTGATGTCCACAGGAAAAGTTTTAGCAGCTGTATTTAGAGCGGTGAAATCTGATTAAATTTTAATAAAGTAAAATATATAAAAAACACTAGGTGTTTTCAATAAAACTACAGAAAATACTAAATCACAAATTAGGTCTAACAGAATAGCAATATTTATAAAATTATTGTGTATATTCACGTACGTAAAATTATTTGGTATGGGTTTTCAATTTTCGATGCCCAAAACAATCTCAAGGTAAGATTGCCTTAAGGCATTTAAATTTAATTATTTTAGTGTATCACTATTTAAGGAGAAGATGAAAAGGTAATGTAAAACAAGCATTAAGAAATGAACATCCTGTAACATGTTATCTGCACACCCTTTACTGCTTAAATCAATTAAATATCAAATCATATCAGAGTGATCCGCTTAGACAGATTATAGCTAGTCACGCCCTTCTATCTCTTAGGTGTCGTGTCGTATTTACACCATTTATTACCCCAGTAATACAAATCATTTAAATGAAAATCGTCACGCATACTAAATAAATTTCTTGGTGTTAATTTAGAAGGGAATTCTTAACAGAAATCCACTAAATTTATAAAAATTAAATAAATAATTAAAACGTATGTGTTTTAAAATAAAAATAAACTTTTATTAAAAATAAATAATTGGTAACCCAAATGATAAATAAATAAAAAAAATTATGACCAAAATGCGTGCTTTGTCAGAACCGAATAAGAAACATCAGCTTTGACTATATATATGACTTAAATAATGATTCATTGACTCTGTCAATTCGTTAGATAAGTCACTTTGTTAAATGTGTTAAGTATACGAAAATTCCGAACTTTCTCAAAAAAGTGGATAGAAGGGGAAAACATATATGATTCTATACTCTGTTTAGTTTTGTTTAAAAATAACAATTTAACAAAACATTTATCGTCCAGATTCGAAAAGTCTGTAAACATGATTACAAACACAACTGAACAATTAGGAAACTATTTTTTGCTTGTATCATTCCTAAATGAAAATAAATAGATTTTAAATGATATTGATAACATTAAAAAGAAAATATCCAAATATATTAGGTAGCAAAGAAAGGTGATTATTAATTTATATACAATTTGTTAATTAATTTTTTGCCTATATGTATAGCAGACAATAGCTAATCTATATATAGTCCATGATAAGTGGTTAATAGGGTGTTGATTCATAAAATCCACGTTTACTTTGGCCACATGTGACAGTTCACTTGATAAAAAATAAGGTTTATGATCATCCCAAGATACTACTACTTCCTAAATGTACCAAACTTCGGTAACGAAAGAGCTATCTTGTTAGCTCTAATAAAGACTGAAGATTTTCCGCTAATAAAATGGGGTTTCCATATCAAACTCTAGATAACGTCTTTTCACCATCACACCATGCCTTCGTACCATTACTCTGTGTTCTTGAAATTGGTGATTGTTAATCTACCGAGCAATCTCTAAGAGCCTTAGAGGAAGAAACTCATAGTCGGAGACCTTGACGCTCAGTTGTTCTTCTAAGACCTCATTCGTGTCTCGGCCTTCCTAAATTTATGCCTAATAACATCTCAAATGAAAACATCAA
The DNA here is from genome assembly GCA_019359885.1 of Listronotus oregonensis. Lineage (NCBI taxonomy): Eukaryota > Metazoa > Arthropoda > Insecta > Coleoptera > Curculionidae > Listronotus > Listronotus oregonensis. The sequence continues at coordinate 46,848 of JAHBCN010001128.1, forward strand.
AGTCGGTTTGTGCTTCTTTTAATCACTGGTCAAATGTAGCTATATCAATGAAATGTATGGAATACGCGCGTAGCACTCTATAAGCTCTGCACTGTAGTTGATCACACAATTTCATCGATACAGCTACGTTCGACAGATGTCAGCGCTGATCGGCGGTTGGGCTGTAAATCCAACCATACAAAAATAGCAATCTTACAACTGAAATGTAAACAAGCTCACCGAATTTAGTTTCATTTTACTAAATATACTGTCGGCAGTTGAACCTTTTGATGTGTTGTTTGCTTCACAGCTGATACAATGGCCCAATTAAGTTGATAATCTTTGTGAAAAACATGCTTCTAAATATAAGGCCGTTAATAAAATAATTTTTAAATTTATATTCGTTAATAAAGACCACCTATAAGTCAAAGTATCTTTAAATTTTTAAGTTTTGAATCACCATGTTATGATAACAAAATAACCCGAGCATAATTCAACACTCACTCACTTTTTACCGCTTTTATGTAAAATACATTTAAAAAATGATTCATAGGTCATTTGAAAAAAAAAACTTTTATAAAAAAATTACGTATTTAAAACGGATGGACGTCTTAGACAAATTGACTTATTCGACGACTTGTTAAGTTTAACTAAGTAAAAGTAAAGATCACTTAAACATTTCTTCTAAACAAAAGATTTTACTTAGATCCCCACATATCAAAGTAGGTGCGAGAACCCCTTAACTATAACCTCGAGACTCTCGGCAGGCTGTTTTCCATCTTGAATATTCACAATTTGAGCGTTGCGGTCTTTTCCACATAAATTCACATTTGCAAGTTAAAGAGGGTCATTGGCAATGTTTACGTTACAGTAAGGAGCTGCCGCTTACGCCCTTTAATCATTATTTTAACCACAGAGCCGCTGTCTTCTAAGAGGCGCTTGTTTATTTTAAGGGCGTCGTTTTAATTGCACGATTTCATAGAATAGATTTAAGTGGGTACGTGGGGGGGAGGGGGGAAGTAAAAGAAAATTTCCAAATGATTCTACCATACACAAAATTAAGTTCCTAATAACAATAATGAGAATATGTTTTAATTAATTTAGGATTGGAACTTATAGCACCACACAGATGATTAATAACAAATGTTAAAGACAATTATTATAGTTTTCACTATGTAGTGTTATGTAATCAGCCCTTTGTATAGGTCTGTTACGTAAACTTAGTGGACTGTAGAAATTATAGGTCGTACTGACTCACCTTGATAATTCGCTCGCTAAATTATTTTTTTTTGTGTATTTAAATAAAATTTGAAAAAAAGTATCTTACCAAAGGATGATCTAGCAGGAAGGAGTAGGATCGCTTCGTGATGATCACTTAATGGTAAGACGTAGTAAGCACGTTTGTATACGTATAGAGAGTACCGGCACCTTTCTCGTAAGTTGCTTTCTTGATACTGGTTCCTTGTATCGTAGATTGGTACGTAGCATTTTTTTTTGTATAAAAGGTAAAACGAAAAAAAAAGGGATGGTCAAATGAGAATTTAAATGGTGCGGTAAAGGATGGTAAATAGCATTGATAAGCAATAAAAGTACCCGAATTTTTAAGTTAAATACAGGGACATGACATGTTTTAGAATTAATAAAATTGATAAAATTTGTAACATAAAGCAGTGTAACTGAAGGCGTATGAATAATAATTTTATATAATTAGAAAGTAACTTAAAACTAAAGTAATAAAAAATAATTAAAAAAAAAAGATGTGAAGACAGAACATCTCACCCCCTGAAAATGCCCAGAGCATTTTCAGAATTAAGCTTATTAGGTAATGGACATAATTTGACTAATGGTCGTTTAATTAAACCCTTAGCCGTTTTTACCACAGCCACTCTGGCTATCTTATCCGTACCACAAATCACTTCTTGTGTGCGACCTAAAGGCCAATTAAGAGGACTAGTATCCTCGTTTTTAATCAGCACCATAGTATTAGGCGTGATTGTTGAAATATTTAAAGTATTCCACTTTGCACGTTGATGCAAAGTATGCAAGTATTCACGGTGCCATCTACGCCAAAAATCAAAATGTATTCTTTGTAGCAGCTGCCAGCGAGAAAGTCGATTCAATTTTAACGAATTTAAGTCTCTATCTGGAATAGCTGTTAAAGGCTCCAAGGTTAAGAAATGACCGGGCGTCAATACTGATAGATCGCTCGGGTCTGTACTAATAGGGCATAAAGGTCTTGAGTTTAAAACTGCTTCTACTTGGGTAAGTACAGTGTAAAATTCTTCGTAACTTAGAATTTGTTTGCCTATAACTCTTAATAAATGTGATTTAACGCATTTAATATTAGCCTCCCATAATCCGCCCATGTGCGGCGCGTTCGGTGGGATAAAATGCCATTTTATGGCTTCAGTATTGGCTGTTTCTAAGAAAATTTGTTTTAAATATTTGGCTGCGCCTACAAAATTGGTACCGTTATCTGAATATACATTAGAACATCGACCCCTTCTAGCAATAAAACGACGAAAACCAGCCAAGAACGATTCAGCAGATAGTTCAGAGAGAAGTTCTATGTGAACGGCTTTGGTAGCGCAACAAATAAAGAGGCAAACGTAAGCCTTTAAACTTCTAGAACCCCGTAACCTATTCATAGTAATTTTAAAATGACCAGTGAGATCCACGCCCACATTTTCGAATGCTTTGGCTTGCGATACACGGAATTTAGGTAAATTACCCATTTTTGGCTGGTATGATTCGGGATGTGTTTTCCAGCAAGTCTGACAACGAAAAATAACTTTTCGAATCAAGTTTTTGGCAGCGAGTATCCAGAAATTTTGAACTAATAAGCAATGCGTGGTTTGTATACCTGCATGACAAAATTTTGTATGTATTTCAAGAATGAGCAATTCAGTGAAAGTAGAATTGCTGGGCAACAAAATAGGAAATTTATTATTAAATTTAAGTTCAGAATTGCATAATCTTCCTCCTACTCTTAAAATATTTTTATTATCTAAAAATGGATCTAATTTTCTTTAAAAATTTTGGAACAGGTTCTTTATTAAGTAGTAATAAAATTTCTTTTTGAAAATAAGTATTCTGGACATGCTTTGCTAAAACTAGCAGAGATTCATGCAGCTCAGTTGAAGAAAGATTACACTTTATTGGATTATTTTTATTTCTTAGGTTATGAAGAAATCGTAAAACGTATGCTAATATTCTTTAATTTTTGAAAGGGAAGAAAAGTTTTGAAATAATTTATCAATAAAATGATCATTTTTCTTTGAAGCAGATATGGAAGCACAATCTTTCGCCCTTCAGCCTCCGCTTCAGGCGGCACTGACTGTTGAACTTTAAGGAAATCCCACGATTCTTCTGGTGTATGCAAAAAGCTTGGGCCATTCCACCAAAGAGAAAAAGTGGATATTTCCCTGGGAGAAAGGCCACGAGAACCACAATCAGCAGGATTCAAAGCTGAAGGAACATAGTACCAGTTTTCGGGAGAAAGCTTTTCTTGAATATATGTAACACGATTACTTACAAATGTTTTCCAACAGTGTGGTGAACTCTGAATCCAAGAAAGTGTAACTTTACTATCGGTAAAAGCAAATATTTTTTGAAAGGTTATGGTTTTTCAAACGTATTTAAAGTAAATTTTATAAGCTTTGAGAGCAGGACTGCAGCGCAAAGTTCTAGTCTCGGCAATGAGATTCTTTTAAGGGTGCCACCTTAGACTTTGCACATACAAGAAAAGTTTTAAATGAATTGTCGTCAGACAAAATTCTGAAATAAATGACTGCTGCAAAACCCCTTTCTGAGGCGTCAGAAAAACCCACCAATTGGCAACCTTGCATATTACTAATATTTATATGTCTAGATATAGTAAAGCTTGAAAATATTTTAAATTCACTTTTAAACCTTTCCCATTTAAAACTTATATCATTTGGAGGAGTATCATCCCAGCCTAGCCCTAAAGACCATATAGACTGTAAAATTAGTTTACAATAAAGCAAAAGGGGAGTTAAATATCCAGGGGGATCAAATATTCTTGCTAATTCGGACAAGATGTTTCTTTTAGTACAAGGCTTATCAACACAATTAAATGAATAGAAGAAATTATCATTTTTTGGGTCCCAACGCACACCTAATATTTTTAAAGTATTATTTTCTAAATCCAAAGAAAAGTCCTTTGTTTGCACATGTGATTCAGGAAACTGTCTAAAAGTAATCTGGGTTCATTACTAGCCCATTTTCGGAGTTCAAAACTACCCCTTTTAAGTAAATGAATTAGTTCGTCTTTAGTTTTTAAAGCCTGGTTAAAATCTTGACTGCCTGCAGCAATATCGTCAACGTAAGTCGAGTTAAGCAAAATTGAACTAGCCAAAGGTAGATCAGTATAATCATTAGCCAGTTTATTTAAACTACGTATAGCTAAGTATGGTGAACAAGCTACGCCAAAAGTTACAGTATTTAATTGATATTCAAGCACCGGTTCATTGGGCGGAAACCGCCATAAAATTTTTTGATATTTTCTTTGTTCCGGTTTTACTAAAATATTACGAAACATTTGTTTAATATCACAAGTAAAGACGAATTTAAAGATTCGAAAATTAAGTAAAATTTTAACCAAATCAGCTTGAAGTTTTGGACCAGTGTAAAGTGCTTCATTTAATGAAATTTTGTTAGGAGCATGACTGGACGCATCAAAGACAACTCTTAACGGAGTAGACGTGGAGTCTTTCTTTTGTACTGCATGATGAGGAATATAAAATTCGTCTGACGTAAGCGATGAATTTAAGACCCGTTCCATATGTCCCAAATCTAAATATTCACGTAAGACATCAGAATATGCGTGATGCATCTCTGAATCTTGTAATAGACGCCTTTCTAAAGAGTAGAATCTACGCAAAGCCACTGATCTAGTATTACCAAAGTCAGGAGCATAAATTTTAAAAGGTAAAGCCACAGTATATTTTCCTTCTGAAGATTTTGTAGTTGTATCTACAAAATATTTTTTGCAGTACAAATCTTCCGGAGATTTAGAAATCACTTCTGGTACCTCTTCTATTTCCCAAAATCGCTTTATAGAATTGTCCAAATCAGTATTAGTAAAAGTAGTAAAAAATGACTGTATATTTTTTGAAACGAAATTAGAGTTGGTCAAAGGAACTTTCCCCATAATTGTCCATCCAAAAATAGTATTAACAAATGTAGGACTATCTTGCCCGGTACATATTTTGCCGTTTTCCAAAATGGAACCGAATATATCCGCACCTAATAGTAAGTCTACTTCATCCCTTTTATTAAACCCGGGATCACTTAGTTTTAAACCTTTAGCCTGAGGTATTAAAAAAATGTCAAACGAAGTTCGTGGCATTGAGTCGCAGATTATATCAATAATAATCGCTTCGATATTTAGACTTGTAGTTTCATTATCCAGTGGAGCAATAGTGCAAAATACACCCGACCGAGCGGAGGTACACATTCTTTCTAGACCTTGTAGGTTTAATAAAATATTAAATTTTGATAATCCCAATTTGCCAACAAGTCTTTTTGTAATAAAAGAAGATTGAGCACCTGTGTCTAAAATAGCCCGAGCTTGAAGCCAATTACCAAAATTGTCTTTAATATTAAGTAAAATAGTAGACAGTAAAACATCATGATTGTTTAACAACATGCCCACTTGCAAAACTCTGTCCTCATTATTGTTGGAAGTGCTTTGTACTGGAGTATAAGTGGGAGCATTTTGTATAATGCTGTTATGTGAATTTATATGCGAATTGTGGGGTAAATTATAATTTTGAGTATTTTTTTGAGGCTGTACAACAGTATTTTTTACTGGAACAGTATTACTCGGAGTAGAACCTACAGTATTATTATTATTGTAAGGTAAGTGAAGTAATGAATGATGATTTTTGTTACAAGTTTTACATCTTTTTTGTGAAGTGCACTTAAAAATTGTATGAGAATTAGCTAAACAATTAATACAGGCTTTATTGCCTTTGACAATATTTATTCTTTCGAAAGGAGTTTTTGATAAGAATGTTGGGCATTTATAAATAATGTGCGCCTCTTTACACAAAAGGCATGAAGTCACCGCTGGGCTTAACGTTTGCTGGTGTGTAAGTAAAAAAGCAGAAGAATTACGTTTAAAATTTGAACGGTTTAAATTTTGATTTAAAGGTTTATGTTTCCTTTGAGTGGTATTAAGATTTATAGATTCTAAGGCGGTACATTGCTTAGAAACGAAATCCAAGATATTTTCATAAGTAGGCATGTCATTAGATGCATGATGTTGTTCAAATGTCTTTTGTGTAACAGGGTCCAAACGATCTAACAGCATGTTAGCCAGAATAAAATTCCATTCTGAGGGTTTGTATCCCATGTTTTGTAAAGAAGCTAAGTTTTCTTCAAAAGTATCGATTAAATGACGTAATGAATGCACATCATCACTAACTAAACTCGAGGAACCTTCAATTGCTTTCCAGCAAGAAACTGCCCGGAGACGTTGATTGTCGTACCGCTTTAATAAAGTATTATAAGCAATATTATAATTCGCACCCACCAACTTAATATTTTTAATTAAATTCAGAGGAACGCCATTTAATACGGAAAGCAAATAATTAAACTTTTTTATGTCAGAAAGAGTATTACTATTATGAACTAAAGCATTAAACAATTCAACAAAACTAGGAAAATTTTGAGAATCCCCGCTAAACGTGGGTAACTTGATTTTTGGCAATATTGCATGTTCATTTCTCTGTGCAACAGAAACATGATGACTTTGATTCAAAGAATCATAATGGATTTCAATTTCAAATAAATCATGATATATGGTCTGAATATTAGAGCATCTTTCCGAAAAATCAGTATGTATAATGTTTTCAGTAGTCACTTGTGATGTATCAGAAGCTATTAGGCCAATAATTGCAAAATGATTTTTTTCGAAATCTTTTATTATCTTTTTAAAATTTTTAAACATAACCTTAAATTTGCTATGTAAAGATGAGTTGTCTTTAGCCTCATCTGCAACTCTTTCAATGCATTCTAACTGACTAATTGATATTTGTCGTAAAGCCGAAAAGCGTAAGTATTTTTGCTCTTCCGTAGTTGAAGGAGGCATTATTAATTAAAGTATTTTGATATGAATTTATTTTAAATAAAGAACGATTTTATTAAGAAGCAATGTATCATATATCGTAAAGCTCTTTATTTGCAGAATAAAATGTGTTAATAAAACTAAAATATTTGTAACAAATAATAAGTTTTATTTTATTGACCTTATCGTGAAAGCTCTTTATTTGTGTAAAAATAAAATAAACCTTTCAGTGTTTATAAACGTATTGTAAAAGCTCTTTTGTATGTAAAAATAAAAAACCTATTCTACTTTTACAATAAACAACCTTATATTTGCAAACCCAAAAAAAAAAACTACCTGACCAGTATGCCACAACAAATAAAAGAATTTAACCAAGATAAGATTCTTGATACGGACAAGACCCAAAGGTAATCTTTTTGCTGTTTATAGCAATGATTTGCTTAATTATGCGAAATATATTTTTTAAAATTAGAACATTTGATGAAAAATAAGTAAGAAATGGTAATATATGGTCCTGTATTGAACTGATTTATTTGATAAATAAAACAGTAAAAAGACTGATAATGAAATTTATAATAACTGAGCGAGCGAATTTCAATTAGTAAATAAAAATTAATCAATGATCCGGCTTCGAGGGATCAAAAAATGTAGTGTTATGTAATCAGCCCTTTGTATAGGTCTGTTACGTAAACTTAGTGGACTGTAGAAATTATAGGTCGTACTGACTCACCTTGATAATTCGCTCGCTAAATGATATTTTTTTTTTGTGTATTTAAATAAAATTTGAAAAAAAAGTATCTTACCAAAGGATGATCTAGCAGGAAGGAGTAGGATCGCTTCGTGATGATCACTTAATGGTAAGACGTAGTAAGCACGTTTGTATACGTATAGAGAGTACCGGCACCTTTCTCGTAAGTTGCTTTCTTGATACTGGTTCCTTGTATCGTAGATTGGTACGTAGCATTTTTTTTGTATAAAAGGTAAAACGGAAAAAAAGGGATGGTCAAATGAGAATTTAAATGGTGCGGTAAAGGATGGTAAATAGCATTGATAAGCAATAAAAGTACCCGAATTTTTAAGTTAAATACAGGGACATGACATGTTTTAGAATTAATAAAATTGATAAAATTTGTAACATAAAGCAGTGTAACTGAAGGCGTATGAATAATAATTTTATATAATTAGAAAGTAACTTAAAACTAAAGTAAAAAAAAATAATTAAAAAAAAAAAGATGTGAAGACAGAACACACTATAAACGAACAAATAATGTACAAACGCTCGCTTGCTGGGATTACTCAAGCGGGCGTCCATCTAGAGAAAATACATACACACGCCACTGTATAACACTGTTGCAAACAAACGGCACTGCATCAAAATCGTTCTTAATAGCGCATGTCAGATAAGCGCACACAAAATAGCGCAGTAACAAAATAGCTTGTTTCAAGAGAGCGCGTTTTAAAATAGCGCACTTCAAAATAGCGCATATCAATTAGGCGCATTTCAAAAAAGCGCATGTCAATTAAGCGCATTTAGAACAACTGTCCTATATAAAGAATTATGTATATTTTTGATTTTGAATTATTCCTAAACAAAAGTTTTTTGGATTTTTCTATCAAACAAGATAGAAAAATTTGTTCTTGCATTCACCGTTTTAAAGTTTTTTTAACTTGCCCAACCGCACCATGTAGATTTAATTACAAGTTTTATGCATTAAACCTTTATTTACTTACATAAAGTTTATTACCTTTTCCTTTATAAAAAGGTTAGGTACTTCTCTGTTAAATTGGTTGTTTTTATTTACCTAGTGTTTGTTATACTACCAGTTATTTCAATGTCATTGTTACTTTGACAGCACAAAAATATTTAAAAAGTCTTATTGTTTGTATCTTGCCTACAATACGATACATGTAGTTTAAAAAGTCGCAGAAAGGTAAAGATGTCTTATATAAAAATGGATATCGCTACAGAAAAGACCGCACCACTTCAAAGTCTACTACTTGGAGATGTACTACAGCTTGCTGTAAAGGACGTTTAATGTCCACGGGTACCGATATATCACTGCGGACGGCCCATAATCACGGACCTAATCCTGCCCTAAAACAAGTAGACGTCGTAAGGAGCAATTTTAAAATATTAGCCCAAACAACTAACTACAAACCCAGAGCTATTATGCAAGCTTCCACATCTGCTGTTTCAGATGAGGCAAGGACTTTAATACCCAGTGATGAAGCTTGTAGAGAATAACGCTGGATTCCCAAAATATACTGACAACTATGACCATAAATAATAATGAGCCGTTTTTACTGTAGGATTCAAAAAGTGATGATGAGAAAGCTAGCCGGATCCTTATTTTTGCTACGCGGAACAACATCTTGCTCTTTCTCGAGTTCAAACACTGGTGCGCAGATGGGACTTTCAATGTTGCACCGGATCTATTTACCCAATTGTTTACAATTCACGTGTTTTTGGATAAAAAAGCAATCCCTGTAATATATGCATTATTAGAAAACAAAACCTTACAAACATACAAAAGATTGTTTGCAAAATTGGTTGACATTGAACCGAAACTAAGTCCGGAAAGTGTTCTTTTTGACTTTGAGCAAGCATCAATTTCCGCAATTGAAGCTTGTTTTCCAGGCACTATGGTAATTGGTTGTTTATTTCACCTCAGCCAAAACCTCTGGAGGAAAATTCAAAATGTTGTTGGCATTAAGTTTTATTCCAGAAAAAGATGTCCAAATCGCATTTGAAATTTTATCGGAACAATTCCCCGAAGAAATGGCACCACTAATGGGTTTTTGGGAGACCAATTATGTAGGAAACAGAATTAACAAAGTTGACCCGCTGTTCAGAATTAGCATATGGAATTTGTTTAATAGGTTCAAAACTGTTTAGACTGCCATCATCCATCAATTACAAAGATAGTGGACTAAATAAAAAAAGACCAGAACAAATGGGAAATTTACATTAGTCACTATACATCTCGTTTTCGGTCAAAAGATGCACCACATAGCAAATACGTCCAGCAAAAAGAACGCATGAAGATTCTAATCAAAAACTACTCTTTTAGAAATTTAGAAACTTACTTTAAAGGAGTTGCTAATAATTTGTCTTTGTGGACCTAATGCTAATTTTGTTTTTTGTTCACTTAAATGTTCAAAGAATTAGACGTTTAAAATATATTCCAATTTACGTTATTGTCCCAGTCCTAATATATATTAACAAAAACTGTGCATTTGGGTATCTCAGAAATGCGCTATTTTAATAGCGTAAATTTAAATTTGCGCTCTTTTAAACTGCGCGTTTTTGAACTGCGCCTAATTGATATGCGCTATTTTGAGGTGCGCTATTTTGAAACGCGCTCTCTTGAAACACGCTATTTTGTTACTGCGCTATTTTGAAATGCGCTATTTTGTGTGCGCTTATCTGACATGCGCTAATAAGAAACGCGTGATTTTGATGCAGTGCCGTTGCAAACGCTATAACAATGGTAACAGTAAATAGGAATTATTTTTGTGAAAAATAGGCCAAAGTCTTAATAATAATAAAAAATTTTAAGTTTTTTGTTTGCTGTATAATAAAAAATATTAATAATGTGTATATTTATTTAAGAAAATTAAAATTTAATTAAAAATATATTTATAAATAATGGAATACACGATGTTAAATCTGATTTAGAATTTGTTAACTTATATTTTTTATTTTATGACATACACACATGACAAGAAATGCTGGAATACAACAAAAATTATTATTCATTTAATATTGAAAAGTCAAACGATCCGTTTAAATCCGTTTTACAATTTAACAACACTTTAGTGACCAGTTTTTAAGAGGTAAATAACTTGTATTTTTGTTTAATGCATTGCATATTGTGTTGCTGCTTTGTGTTGTTTTCTCAGTTATGGTAATCATGTTAAAATGTGTATTGCTACTGACGTATTTCAGGTGCGTTTATTAAAATGTCAAGATATATTTGTCAATATTATAATTTTTTTGTACTTACAATCGTTGGACTAGCCTTTAACAAATTGATTATCTTTTTAGAATATTTTTTGTCATATTCGGAAGCCCTATGTTTATCTTTAAACAGACAGACGCACAAAAATTGTTTTGTTTTAATAGAAAATTAATTTTTAGTCGGATCAAAGTAACAAATAAAGACAATTCCGATGGCGTTTTGTCTAAAGCTTCATTCAATTATGGTCTTGATTTAATCTTGTTACAAATAGTCACATATTCATATGTATATACGGTCTATGCTTTTTTTGCTAATTAAGAATGAATTAGGTTTTAATAATATGGTAGGTTGTTATTGTTTAAAATTTATTTTTAACCATAAAGTACTTTGAAGGCAGTATAAGGCTTGTTGGGTCTAACTTTATTAATTTTTTAATATTGATCAAAAAATCCTTTCATAAGAACAACATGCTAGTCTAGACAAGCAAATTAAAATTTAGAAATAACTGTCTCTTAAATCGTTCCTCATAAACAGTTTCTTACCTAATATTTAAAAACTATAAAATCTAGACCCAGCTAACGTGTTGGTGAAATCGCCTAGAAGAGGACTTTTAATTTTTTAAATTAAGATATGGAGCGTTTTTTTTAATTTAATGTGAATACTTCTTAAGCTAGCCAACCATTTTTATATTTTCTTTTCTTGAGGGTTTTAAAAAGACAGCTTCATTTTTCAGATAGACCGAAAACTTGGGAATAGATTTCCGCTTATTTATTTAAACAATGAATTTGGTTTTTAAGTCCTTTTCATAGAGCATTTGTATAACTTCGGTTGTTATTTCACAAAAAAGATAGGGTGGCTAGAGACTAAGGGCTTCGAGGGAGCTGGTTAGAAATATTATAAACATATAAGCAATAACACCAATTAATTTTTGCGTTCTATCCTTTTCCTAATTGACCTACATAGAAAATATATATTTATGCAGTAATTATCAACTCTGTATTTATATTTTATGTTATTATAAGACGCCCAATTATATAATTTTTACTTTTTTGTTTACATAAAAAGTTTAATTTAACGAAAAACTTAAAAAAAAAGTAGAATGTGCTGGGTGTCGGACTAGTTTTCTGGTGTATTTTTTTGCACTAAACTCGAATCTGAAATCAAAGTTGGGGGTCAAACAGCAAAAAATGAAGAAATTACCTAATTTCAGGTATTAACGATTTTTTTTAGTTTAAAATGTCAATATCTAAAAAACTATAAAAGAAACACGAAACTTTATGTGACATAAACTTGGTATACCGTTCCATAGAAGGAATTGACCAAAACCAGCCTAAACTAACCAGAACTAACTAGAACTAATCTTGCAACCAAACTTGTTAATTTTATTAATTAAAATTTATTAACATAGATATTAAAGTGTGCGTGGCCAAAGGCAATAATTTTGGTCAGCTGATTAGGATTCTGAAACACTGTGCGGTGTAAGGTCTATTAAGAATTAAAATTAACCTGCTTTCAAACATTTTTTTTTAAATAAAAGATAAAAATTAATAATACTTTTAAAAGTATAAACCAAAAAAACCATTAAAAACAATCACATATTTATAAATACATTGGTCCGATTGACATTTAATTAACAAAGCAGTGAATATAAATTTCAGTGCCCTTTAATTTTAAAGGTCATTTTTAAAAACTTTCTTTGATATATCTGATCTCAGAAAGAAAATATTTCCAAAACGTTTAACCAAGGGTAAAACATTGAAACGTAAAATCTTTTTCACGCATCCCAAATATATAAAATAAAGTTCTCAATTGCTTTGGGCAGTCGAAAGTCCATTATAGATGTTATACGTAATAAAAGAGAGTGTTTAGAGAGTTTTTTGAAAAGGTCCTTAAGACATGAAAAAATATGGACATCTTTTATGACAGCACATTTGCTTTTGTTGTAAAGAAATGTATTTAATTTCCACAAGTAGTTTTGTGTCACATATTCTCACAAATATATTAAAAAGTTTTGTTTGTTTTGTTTAACAATGCGATGTTGAACCAGTAACAACCTAGCGTGTGATTTATTAAACTATGCCTAAGCATGTATATTTAAAATATAAAGTATTAATTTTTATTAAATAACGATTCTAGTTTATATAAAATACTATGGATTTAAAACCTTATATTTTTTATATCAAATAATGAAAAGAAAAACCAAAATAAATGAAAGATCAGTTGTACAGACATTTGTCTTTTTGGGGAAAGAAAACAAGAGTATAATGCTTCATTAACTTTTTCTAAATCGTTATTACAAGTATTAGGTACCGTGGGTGCCGGGTTTTTAGATGTCAGTTAATATCACTGCAGAATATTTAAACTGCGCTTTAAAAACACACATCGGACAGTTATGGATAGTCATAGTCATATAGATAACACATGTCACTATTTGATTTACAGGGGGAACGCCGGAAGCGGTTAGGTGCTACTAGGATTTTTGAGGTCGCTGATTACGATGGTAGGGTCGGTTAACCTTCATCACCTCAGGTTCAACGTCATTTGGAGGTTAAGTGAAGAATCCATCGTAAAAATTTGGGCAAATTTATGCGTATGTGTTCGAGGTTGCTAAATCCGAATCCGGAGTTTATTTACATCTTTCTAAGAGATCATTCAAGGTCATTTCAGTTTTATTTTAAAGTGTTTATGGTATAAAAATGTTAAATAAGATTCGCAAAATCTAAAAACATTCATACGTGTGTTTTCGAGGTCGGCAAATCGGAATCTGAGGTCAGTTAACATCTCTAAGGTCAAGTTCAAGGTCATTTGAAGGTCAAGTGGGGAAAAAAGCATGGGGAAAATGAGGAAAAATGTATGCGTATAGATAGATCCAAAGTGTAAATAAACGCTAGATTTAGATTCCGCGACCTCCATAGCAGAAAACCATTTTGTTTGTTTTTTGATTCTTTACCAAAGTCTTATTGACAGTGTTTTGATTAATGTACAATTAAATTATTTTTTTAACTCTTAAGGAAAGTTGGCTATTTTTGACAGTTTTTTTATATAAGAAAAAACAGAGAAAAGGTGATGTTTGTTCGAATTTTGGTTTTTTAGGTTCTAAGCATCCTTTTCTAAAACATGATACTGTTGGTTTGCTGTTAAGATTTAATTACCAAAAAATCTCTATAAACTATGCTATTAGGACAAATAAAAAATCCAACCTTAATAAGTTAAATCTAATGGTTTTGGAGAACTTAAATATAACTGAAAAATCAGAAGGTATATTTAAAACTATCTTAAAATTTTTGCACGAATAGATAAATTAGTACTGAATTTTTGATAATTCACCATTCCATATTTGGCAATACTGGACGCGCCCAAAGTCGTTTAAATAGGGGGCTCCGGTGTACCACTACAGGACGCCATGATCGTCGAATAAACTTTTGGCTTTTAGAGATTGCTAGAGTTCGAATCGGGCGGTAATTAGTTACTTGTTTTAGAAACATAAAAAGATAGTCGGAATGCGTACGATATATGTATGTATAAAAAGGTTTAGCCTTTTTTTACGGTTATAATTCGGTAGTGCCACTGACTTCGAAGCATCATCGCAGCAGTGGCGCAGAGACACTTATCTATGGGATCAGGGATGAAACCGAGTGATTTTAAGCGTTAAATCTAATAAGAGTTTCATATGGACAGACATGTACATTACACCGTAGTTGTATTGGTAAGGGTGTCATAGGATATTTTGGCAGGAGGCTAGACAATTATTTACCAAAGGTAACATGACAGCTCTCCGGTATATTCATAAAGTAGTGGAACCACATGTTTTTTCATATCTTGAAATAATCAAAAACACAATATTTTTAAGAAAACAACCCCAAACCCTATATGGCCAAAGTAACGGTAAACTTGGATGAAACAACACCACGTTAACAACTTATCATGGCCATCAAGATCACCTGACCTATCCCCGATCGACGATTTGTTAGATATTCCAGGTCACAGATTGTAGAACAGCACACATCATTTGTTTTTATTACCTGCTATACATGGTGACTACCTTTCTTTATCATCATCTACAAAAAACTGTAAATGCAATTTGATTGAATATAAAAAAAAATAAGCGCAAAACACTTTTATTTTTAAACCTACATTATTAGACCGTTAGCTCACCGTAGAATAAGAGGCTAAAGATTTCTTTATTCGCGGTTTAATCGGAACACCAGTACATACACATTGATAAAAAGAATTCCAATATGTAGGAATCCAACCGCATATCCTTTGTAAACGCGTCATCAAATGGACTAATAGCCGAAATTGCCAACAAAATAGGACTAGATGGGTTCGAACAGATAGATTCAAGTGATATTCAGAAGTTGCTTGAATTGCAAGATGAAGATTTTACTGAAACCGACTTGGACGAAATGTTAAATTTACAACCCATTGAAGAAGACGCTTTACAAAGCACGGAAAACGTGATATTTAAATTAAAAAATCTTAATGAAGGTTTAAAATGGAAAATGAGCTTTGTGATTTCTTTATGAAAATTGATCCGTCTATGAATTGAAATCTTATTTTTAAGAGGCAAATTGCTAATGCCACTGCTAAATATCAATCTGAATTAAAAGAGCTTATAAAAACTGCCAAGCAAGAAAATATTACAAAATTTTTTAGACCATTGCCTAAGCCTGAAGATTTCCTTTTTTATACACTTGTTTTTCGTCTTGTCACCTTGGAACGTACGCCCTATAATCCCATAAAAATTACCATTTCATATTCATTTCTGTATTCGCGGCATATTTACGGAACATATACCCCGCGAATAAAGAGCTTCTACTGTATTTTATATTTCATTAACCGCAATCATCCCGTAAAACCTATAAACAAATGATCAGCGCATACGCTTGGTCCCTTTTTTGTACGGTGAGATGACGGTCTATACATTGAGTCAAGAGTGTCTACTTTTCAAATGAAATTACTGTATACAGGGTGTCCGGAAATGAAGATGAAAAATTTTAAGGTACGATTCTACATAAAAAGATATGAAAAAAAGTTCATATTAACATAGGTCCGGAAATGCTTCCAGAGGGAGCTACAGGCCCTTGAAGATGGTGTCATAAAAATGGTTTTTATTAAATTTATTAGGATCTACTTACAATACAGGAATTAACTTCTACGTATAAGTTAGAGTGATTGGAGGTCACTTTTTGAAAATATCAGGTGACCCATATTGCAACCAGTGGCGTGGGAACAAAGAGGTAGTTAGTTATTTAGGGTCATATTTTTTTCGCCGAGTGTATTTTTGCTATCTTATAAATAAATTATGTTGCTTTGAACATTTTTACGTAAAAAAGGTTGTCTTGGTATAAAGTCGTATAGTCTTCTGTTTTCGAGAAAAACGGACTTAAAAGGACGACTGCAGTGCGTAAATACAGTAATTTTGAAAATTGAATTTAAAAATGTATCCAATGTAGTAGGTACCAGTAAATTCAATTTTCCTTATGGCAATTGGTGTAAAAAAATAACTACATTATAAAATAGTATTTATGCATCTTCTTATTTTTATTACATAGTCTGTTACTGTATTTACGCACTGCAGTCGTCCTTTTAAGTCGTTTTTTCGAAAACAGTAGACTATACGACTTTATACCAAGACAACCTTTTTTACGTAAAAATGTTCAAAGAAACATAATTTATTTATAAGATAGCAAAAATACATTCGGCGAAAAAAAATATGACCTTAAATAACTAACCCACCCTTTGTTTCCACGCCACTGGTTGCAATATGGGTAACCTGATATTTTCAAAAAGTGACCTTCAATCACTCTAATTTATACGTAAAAGTTAATTTTTGTATTGTAAGTAAATCCAAATAAATTAAATAAAAACCACTTTTATGACACCATCTTCAAGGGCCTGTAGCTCCCTCTGGAAGCATTTCCGGACCTATGTTAATATGAACTTTTTTATATCTTGTTATGTAGAATCGTACCTTAAATTTTTTTATCGTCATTTCCGGACACCCTGTATAAATTCTCCCAGAAGTTATATAATAGGGCAATATATGGCACAAATATAATGTCGGCAAAGCTATAGTATAAACGGGCTTAAACGCGTGCCGCGTCGCTCTGGGAGATAAACATTAGGCACCCTTTCCCCACTAGACACCGGTTGAGGGGCGGCGAATGCTTGTTTCCTCTACATTAGGCAATTACGACCGGAGGCTTAATATGGATATTAATTGTGCTTATTTAGTCCCCCTAAATAGATTTGTAGGTGGGCTGTGTATTAGGTTTAAGTGCGAGTGAAATAGACAATGACCTAGATTGTCTTAATAGGTTGGGAATTATTAGTATAATTTAAAAAAAACAAGCAGCTCTAATTTCCCTAAACTGCAATAAACAATTTTTTTACTAATTTTTTGTATACATTTTTATTGCTAATGTAAAGAATGCAAAGAAAACTACTAATTCCATCAATAAAGGAAAAATTGCCTTCGAAATCCTTTTTACTGCATTGATTTTTAGAAAAAATTGGAAGTAAGCTCACACTATCCTTCACTTTCCCTTCGAAATCCTTCTTACTGCATTGATTTTTAAGAAAACTTGGAAGTAAGCTTACCCTTCCCTCCACTTTAAAAGGTACATAAGCGCAACTTGCGCTTTTCATTTTTAAGGGCTAAAAACTACCCGTTGTATTAAAAAATTGAAAAGCTATAGATTTAATGCTTTTTTAGGTTGTAATTACACAGGCATAAAAAAAAAAGTTCTGAACCAGATATGTGAAGTACCTACCGGTATGTTTTTCGGTGCGCTAAAAATGAATCTGAAGTCAGAATTTACCCATCACCCTTAGATTTTGCCTCAGCAACCCCCAGCACTCCCCGAAGGGTCAAAATATTATTCATTTGGAAAAGATATAATAAATATCTGACAATACGTTCTTTGGCGTGCTTAAAACGAATATGAAGTTGAAATTTACCCATAACCCTTGAATTTAACCCCAGCAACCCCCAGCATCAACCAGCATCCATCCAAAGGGCTAAAATTTTATTTTATTTGAAAAATTAAAATAAATAACTAACGTTTTCAGTACACCAAATAACGTATTGTCCGATATTTATTACAACTATTCTAAGTGAATAAAGTTTTACCCATTAAGGAGGGAGAGTTGCTGGGGGTTGCTGAAGCAAAATGTAAGGGTGATGGGTAAATTCTGACTTTATGTTCATTTTTAGCACATCAAAAAACGTATTGTCAAATATTTATTTAAATTCTTCTAATAAAATAATTTTTTTGCCCCTAGGGTGGTTTCTGAGTGATGCTGGGGGTTGCTGGAGGTTGCTAGGGTTAAATTCAAGAGTTATGGGTTAATTCTAACTTCATATTCGTTTTTACAACATTAAAAAACGTATTGTCAGATATTTATTATATCTTTTCCAAATGAATACAATTTTGACGCTTTGGGGGGTGCTGGGGGGGTTGCTGGGGCAACATCTAAGGATGATGGTTAAAATCTAACTTCGGATTCGTTTTTAGCGCACCGAAAAACATACCGGAAGGTACTTCACATATCTGGTTCAGAACTTTTTTCTGTGTGCCTGTGTTATTTATAAATATGTCAAATATTTACAATTTTTTAGTGTAAATTTAATTAATGATATTTCACAATGGTACCACCACCTAAAACGAAATTAATTAAAAAAATATTTTTCAGCAGCTTTAAAATTTAAAACCGTTTTTTGTCGATAACTCTATTTCATCCATCCAAAAGCTACTTTGTACGGAACTTCTTGGGCTACAAGGGTTAAAACCCAAGTTTTAATAAAGAGTTTTGAGGTTAAAAGGCTCAAAAAAGGTGTACTCTTCTCATGCAAATGCAACTTTTCAATGTCCATATCTCATTTTTATACTGCAGAAATACAAAAATAGAAAAATTTTTAGTAAAAAAAAGCCGAAATTTTTTTAAAGGTCTTTTTTCGTGCTTAGAAAGATGTTCTTTAAAATTTTCCGGAAAAAAATAGTTTTCCCTTTATTTAACGTTGATATTTTTAAATTAATTTGCTGCAAACAAAAAATTGTCTACATAAGCACTAACTCGGTTTCTATTCCGTATACAACAATAAATTAAGAATTAATTTTTATCAGTTTTTCAGTTATTCGAACAAAAAATATTAAAAAAATGTTTTTTCGACATTTTAAATCACAAATAAGTAAAAAATGTTGGTTTATCAAAAAATGTTTGTTAAAAATGATTTTTCATTGATTTTTGAGGTAATTTTAAATATTAACAGTTATACCCCTAAGAAGCGCATATCGGCGATATAACACTTTTGTTATTTGTGTCATTTAACATTAAAATTTTCGAAATTTAAGTCAATCGATGTAGTTATAACGAATTTGGATCGGAAAACGTTCAGTGACTAGATTATAAGAGTCAAGGAAGTTAAAGAAAAAACAAAATGTTATTTCAACATCCTTCATATTATGAGATAAACCAATCAAATTATATTTTTGTTTATAAAAATTAACTAAACAACTATAAATTTATTTGTTTACAATAAATCTTTTATTTTTAAATTAGAGCCAACAGGAATTTAAAAGGAAACCTAGTAAGCCTAAAAGCACAGACGACTATCGAAAGCATCAAAACCTTTCCTACAGTGTTAACAACTTTTCTAAACAAGAGTCTTTTTCCACCAGCTCTACCGAAAACAACTACAAATTAAATCAGATAAAAGGCTCTATTGATCCTCATTCGTTATTTGCTGCACAACTTTCAAGAAAGTTTCTTTTGGGCCAAAAGCGCTGAGAGATTAGAAATACTCATGCTAAAAATTATTTCTTTTTTCAGGGTGATACTTTGTAAACTTTTTTTCTTTCTTTATTTTAAAGATTGACACTAAAAACAGGCATTTAAACCTCTGTAGGAAATTATTTTCAACATAACCGAAACTTAATAACTTTCCGTACGCTAAGGCAGTTACCGCAGAGACACAGAAGGGGCTAAATTTAATAAAACACACTAATTTTAGACTTTCACCCGTATTTTTAAAATCAAAAGGGCTAATCTTAGTTATTAGAAGGTTTAATCAAATAACCATTAAATCAGTCAAACTTCTACATGAAAAGGAGCTTAAGTAAAAAGAAAAAGAACTATTATCATGTATCATGCAAATTTTTTTACAAGCATAGGATTCTTTCAAATGTAACAAGAATTTAAAAATACTTTAAATTAAAGGTAAAAAGGTATTAGTACGACAACCCTAAAATAAATTTATAAACTTTTAACAATATGTAAAGAACCCAAAATAAGTTGTACTGCGGTTAGAATTAAATAAAAAGTAAATCAATGGTTCCAAACAACTTACGATGTCACGAAGGTCACTGTTGGTAAAACAATATTTCAAAACAGTTAGCTGAGAAGGAGTATAAATAAACAACCGTATCAAGAGTCGGAAATTCGGGATCGTTAATTAAGAATTGGGGCAACGGGCCGGTAATTGAGTTCCCTCTGTGGGGGAGGTACGCCCGTACCAAGTTAAAGGAGTTGGTAATTCGCTCCATACTTTGTGTTTTAATTATTTTACATATAGCTCATGGGTCCCAAGTTCCCCAAGTGGAAGTGTCACATATGGTAACTATAAAAATACAAAGTGTACATGGTAAAGTTCCCAAGCAGAAGTTCCACAAGTATCAAAGCTGTGTCTTCATTTTGGTCTAAGAGCTAGAGCCGAAAAATCATCATCAGTAATATGGAGTTTTTCCGTAAAACATGTTCATTTAGTATTGTTAATTATGTTCTCTTGCAGGCTGACAACCTATAAGATACAGGGGGTAGCAATAACAGCACAACTAACCACAACTAACCACAACATTTTTGGGAAAAAAATCGTTATCGATAATATGCCAGCCATTTTGGCCACTTAAAGTTGAACCCCTAAGGTGTCTAAATCCAAAACGGCTGACAGTTAGGTGGATACCGAGGATAGTAAAACGGGATCAAATTATCCCGAGCGCTTACTTTATACAGGGTGTTTTTTAATTGAATATTTTAAGAAAAAAACTTTATATGAACGTATGTCCTAAACGTCCTAAGTTTTGAGATAGAGTGGTAAAACCTTTAAAAATAAATTATTTAATATTAATATTAATAATTAGATATTTAAATAAAATTTGGCATACATGTACTATGTATCAAGAGGCATTTTTATTTCCACCAGTGGCGTTCGTACGGAATTTGACCTGCGTATTTTGGCAGACATTGATGGTACGCCACTGATGTCTCTTAAAATAAAAAATATATTTGAAATTCCCCATCATTTATAAGCAAAGTTGATCACTTAATTTTTTTCAATCCGATGCACGGTTTTCGCTTAAAAAAATAAAAACGATTTTTCTGCATGATCATAAAAATATCGGTAAACAATATCTAGATTTTTTTTTTTTTGGTGAAAACCGTACGTTGGACTAAAAAAATATATATAAACAGATTTAATCATTAACAAACAGATAAAATTAATGAAAGAAAAAATAATAATAACATTCTTATTTTATTCCTATATAATTTGTTTTAAAAAATACGAATTCCACTATTTTTAAAAGTTCTGTAAATGGTTTGTATAATTATTTATCTTTTTGATATTACGTTTCTAATTAACAATATTTTAAATGGAAAAAATTTGCTGGATTTTCACAAAATGCTAATGATTCCGGTAAAATTGCTAATAAGCCCTAACTACCATGCGATTGTTAACATTACATCAGCAAAAATACTGTAAAACTCGATTTTTTACTTTTATTGCAGTTTAAAACAGACTATATTTTAATAATAATTATTCAAATGTTAATTGATATTTCCATTTTAATAATTTGCACAAAAAAAATTACTTCCAATTATTAATACACATTTCTTCTAATTAAGTAAAACGTTTCAAGAGAACTAAATTTTTAATATAAATAATATTCTAAAAAAAAACTTAAAGATGACAGAAATTAAATATTTTCATGTATATATGTATTTGTTTTAATTAAATTTTGGTTTTTAGGTGAAAAAAATAACTCGTATTCTAATTATTATTTACCAAATTACAAAATCCTATGTATAACAAATGTATTATTCCACTAAAAAAGTCATTTCATTGTTACAATCATGGGCCCCAGCTCTGTGTTCGCACGTCGTTGTTGTGGTTGGGCCCAGTAGGATATTTTGGAACATGCTCTAGAGTTGCTGGTTATCGGCAACTCTTGTAGCTAGCGTATGGAACGGGATCCGAAGCTAAGACGAACAGAAGGCTTAACTCAAGGTGTTAGCATACCGTGCTGATAAGTGAATGACATTCTGTGCCTTAAACAGGTGTCTCCATCAGTGCCATTGAGAAACAGGGCGACGGCGACCTCTCAGAGTATCTATCCTTACTGCAGTAATGCGAGGCTCTGCCGTGGTGGACTATTACTTCCCCAGCTCCAAACAGAAAGCGGACAAAACCGCTTTTATAGGAAAAAAGTGACAAAGGTGCGCTAACCGAAACGGATAAATCCATTTTGAGAAGGACTAATTCATCCCGAACAAACAGGTGCTTAGGAAGAGATCCCTGAATCCAAACAGAAGGCAGACAGAACCGCTTTTGTGGGGAAAAGGGTTCTCTGGCTTTAAACAGAAAACGCATAGAACCGTTTTCATATGGAAAGGCCGGAGAACCGGCCTCAGAAGGAACATCTGGTTCCTGTAACAAGGACCTGGTCGCTAACCCTGTCACTATACCGGGAGAGGAGGGCATGGCGGATCTAATCGTCTGCTCGTCATACTTTCCAGGAAACAGGGACATCAGAACATACATTGTGCTCATGTCCTGTAGCGACACGAGTAAGAGGAGATGTAAGAACTCTCTCCCAATCTGATACCGGATTCGTTGGACGTCCGATCCTGTTGGGAGAAATATAAAAAGGTGTGAACCACAATAGACCGAGCAGTCGCGGTAAAGGGCGTAAAAAGTCCACTCACTTTAAACCTAACCTAACCTACAATCACGGATTATAATAAGCAGAGCTAACCAGAAATATACAGTTAATATTATTTTAGTCATTTAAAGAAATAGGTGTATATTATGTTCTTGTCGATGAGCAATAAATTTTGGTGCATATTGTTATAAGTTATTCCTGAAAATAAAATCAGAAATTCCCTGATTAAAATGTAAAAATTCTTAAAACTTTAAATATCTTATGCTGCCTACCAAATATATAAAAATTACGTTACCCTACCCTATTGATAAAATTAACGCGGTCTGTAGCCAAAACTTTTCAAACGAATGATAGAAACTTGGCTCGATTTGTTTGTAGTTGCTACGAGTTTTCTTCTAAAAGGGCAAAAAACTCCTGTGCGACGTAAGCATTTTAAATCCTGCCAATTAAGAACTTCCTAAACATATAGTTTTTTCCCAGTTTCCAAGTTATCCTAGAAGTTACACAAGTTTTCCTGCTTTTAAAACAGTGCCTGCTGTAGGAAAAACTATTACTTAGTGTATAAAAAAATATGCTTAGTGTTGATTACTCTAAAATGAACAGCATGGGAATCTCCGAAACGGCAAGAGATAGTTGGGTAGATTAAATTTGGTGAAGTTGCCTATTAGGAAGCTCAATAATATACCGTTTTAAAAAGTTATATTTTATACTCCCACAATTATGGCGGAAAAACTAAAATTTTCGTTTTTATTTTTTTACGAATTTATTTCAAAAGTTAGATAAAATCCAAAAATATATTCTTATTGGAACTTTTTGCGCTTTTTCTATTAGTAAAGTCAAACATTTTCTACGAGTTTCGTTTTCGCTAAACCATCATCAACTTTATTTTTTAAATACGGCCCTCGTTTATTTGTTTCTGAATTTTTTGGAAGGTGTTTTAATCTTAACTACAATGATGTATAACACTTGAAATTTTTCTGTTAAATAAACATATTTTTCATAAGAGACAATAAGTAAGACAAGGACGCACATGTTTTTAAAGGGGCGTGCCATATGTGTTAAGTAAATATTAAGTGTTAGACATTTTTGTGATTGGGATAATATGGGGTTCAAAAAAATTAAATAAAAAATCCGGGGCCGTATTTACAAAAATAAAGTTGATGATGGTTTAACAAAAAATAAGAAATTTTGGACTTTACCGATACATAAAGCGCAAAAAGTATCTATGAGATCGTTTTTTTAGAATTTTTATAACTTTTGAAATAAACTAGTAAAAAAATAAAAACAAAAATCAAAAATTTCAGGTTTTTGCCATATTTCCGGAAGTACGAAATATAACTTTTTAACGGTATATTATTGAGCACCCCAATACGCAACTTTGCCAAATTTAAACTATCCACCTATCTCTTCCAAAATGTTTCGATTATACAGTGTGTTTCTTAATAACATGCTAATATTTAAGGGGGTGATTATTGGACATAAAAAAATGTTTCTTAGGTCAAAAAATGCTTTTTAATGCATAAACGCCGTACACCACTTTTCATAAAAATATTTAAAGTATTATAAAAATGACAATAAAAAAAATATTTTTTTCTTAAAATTTTAACACCCTGTATCTTAAAAGATAAGACGTTAAGGACATACATTCATATAAAGTTTTTTCCTTAGAATGCGTTCAAGAATTACCCCCTTAAATATTAGCATGTTATTAAGAAACACCCTGTATAAAAGTTTGTTGCAATTTCGTGAATGACAAAAATGTCAGGAACGAAATTGCCATAAAAGCAAAAAAACTTAAATAAAACAAGGGAAATAATTTGCCTAGAATTTTTTTCTCGAATGATTTTGACATGGGTATTTTACAAGAAAACGAGTCACACTTTAGCTAGATATACAGTGTTTATTGTCAGACTGGCAATAGTTTTTTTCTATAACCTAATAAAATTTGGTCGCTGAAAAACCATCATGTTGGTTTTGTCCAGGTAAGTGCAGGTAAGAGTTTTGCCAGTAGAAAACAGGTCGTTGCTACGACATTGTACCAGTGTAAAAAAACACTTTAGTAAAATACTAATTTAAAAAAACACTAACAAAACTGTTTGGTTCGCAAATTTTACCAATTTTTATATCTTTAGAAAATCCCATAAATACGTTGAAGTTTAAGGATGTCCGAATTTTAAATCTTTCATCCATTCTTTCTCAGTATCGTCAGCGACGTCCACGGACGTTACATGCAAATATTGCTTTTTAATGCATTTTTAGACAACGCGGTAATCTGACTACCGGCATCATAAAAATAATTATCTGCAAGCTGCAAGCCAAGGAATTCGGTCAAATTTGTGAAAATCTTATTATTTTATTTGTTATAAACCTTTTGACCGCATTGTGTGATTACACCTCGTATAACAAAAGTTATTAAATTTTGAATGTTAATTAAATTGAAATATTTTAATTAATAATAACCGGATTTAAGGGAATTATTTATAATGTAACTAAAATAGAAGCATACCTATTCGATTAGAAATTTTCCACCATCTAAAATCAGATCAAAGCCCGCGATTAAACTCTCAAACCAACCGGCATAATATCCAAAACCCGGCCAAATTCTTCCTTAAAATTTTCTCCGGTGCTCCAATTTTAGGCTCACGAGACATTACTCCGTTTAATCATAGATCTTCCGATTAAACGCCAAAAATGGGGAAAGCCTCTGGCCCCAAGGCAATTTCTCCAAAACGGCTTTCTCTTCAGATAAAACAAGGTATAGGAACAAGGGCAAACGAATGGATTAATATGTTATTTAGGAAGAAAAGTGCTCCGGATGGAAAATGATGTTGGAGTAGAATCCTTTGTTTAGAGATAACGATTCTTACCGCAATGTATGAAACCTAAACATAAGTTTAAAAAAAGCAACAGCCAAAGAAAATAACTATTTTGGAAATTTTAATACGAGGGGCGATGTTTTATTTTAGCTTATAATAAAAAAACAGTATTTTAATATTAAAAATAGATTTATTGTTTTATAAAATATTCTTTATGATCTTTACACTTTTGCATGCATTCGAACCACTTGTCGTTTTTTTTTTTTTTCATTTTGCTTGAGAAACTTTCAAAACAGGGTTTTGGAATGCATAAACGGTTTTTTCTTCAAACGTCAGTAAATCCGTCATTACTTGAGTGTGTGGGCGATGTTTTTTATTTTTCCTTCGCTGAAGCTTTACTTTTTACTTTCCCGCCGGGCGAGAAAAAAGTGTTATCAAAGCAATATAGATACAAGCAAACAACAAAACAAGCGTCAACAACTCAATATTTATTAACCTAAAAACAAAACTAATTTTTTTCTTTATTACTTATCAATACGGAAATAAAACGCAATCGAAGACGCAATTTTAAAAAATTATTATTATTGACAGTGTCCACTAAAAGCTTTATGTTACACCACTAAAACAATTTACCGACACCGGTCTAAGTCACCTTGCGAACCCACCTATCTTTAATAATTATTACTATTAAGAAAAGATGTATTTACATTTATTTGTCGATGGTTAATATTTTATTTAAAGGAAAAGTTACTTTTTATGCCTTGTTCTCTATTACCAGCCTCAGTTCGTTCGTCTGTTAAACACAAGCGCGTCATGAAAAGTATCACTTTTCCTACATATAAAATAATATACTATTTTTTTCTGACAAAAATCGTTATTGGAACAATTTATTTTCATTGTTAAGGAATAAAAAGTAGTTATTTGTTGACAAACACGAATGTACGGCAGATGATCCAATTATTCAATATTTTGAGTGCTTGTATAGTCGGTTGTTGGACGAGATTTGTGACCGATGGCATTGCTTGATCCGAATGCGTTTGCTCGTTTTCCTTATCCCACCAAAGACTTTGGGTAAACAAATAGTTGTGTACCATACGATTTAGAACTGACGGTTCTACGTTTTTTTGAAGGTACTGCTGCCACATGTTCAATTTTTTCGAAAAACAGGCGACTCTTTGTTTCGAAGATAAGTTCTTCGAGCCCGAACAACTATTGTTGAATGTGCTTCATCTTGAAGCAACCATACAAACTACTGCGGTTTAGAATTTAGCTCATAAAGAGAGATATATAATTTTTTATATGTCCTATACAGATATTTAAAAACCCCGTCATTGTATCTCCTAATCATTTGTTTGCACCAATCGACACCAGCACCTTTTGGCAATTTTGTCAGATTACTTAGGATCTAACGAGAACCAACCTTTTTTACGGCTCAATAATTAGGCAATATTTTAAATGTGCTGGTAAAACAAATGCCTTAGGTTGCCCCAATCTCACATTATATCACATGAAGATCTTGCATTATATTAGGGTGAGAATCTTCGATCCTCGCTCCGATATGCCTGCAAAAGCCATTTTTTGATTTTTAAACTGGTTAAGCATGTTAGAACTTTTAAAATCAACAGTTTCTAGAATCATTAAGAAACATTTACACATCAAGGAGGTTTCCGCAAAATTGATACCCCGGCTGCTGCAAGCTAAGGTTGTAACGGAACTCCGCCTCCGCCTCCGTTACTGCGGAACTGCCGCAAAGAATCGACCTCCGCCTCCGCCCCCGCCTCCGCATCCGCCTTCGCAAAATGTATGCGGAGTTTTAACGGAGGTTTATCTACGATAACATACAATGCGCAAGAAGCGACGCTGGACGACGCAGCCACTCGGCAGCAAGTTTGCGATTGAAATGGTCAAGATTTTGCTTGTTGCAAGTCGAATTGGCGATGACGAAACTTCTGTGGCCAAGAAAGCTAGTACATGTACATATTGTACATGTATGTATGTATGTTAGGTACACATTTGAAATAAATATTTTTGACTTTAATAAATTATAAATTTCTATTTTTTCCACTTCAAATTTCACCGCCGCCTCCGTGAACCTCCGCATCCGCGGAGGCAAACCTCTTCACCTTCGCATCCGCCTCCGCTAAGAAGGCCTCCGTTACAACCCTAATTGCAAACCATCTCTTGAGGAGTGTAGTCTTAACATCGGTCAATTTTAAGGCTGGATATTTTTCATCTTTGATGACCCATTGTCAAAATCTTCTTCTTTTTCTTCTTTAAGTCCTCCAAGAACATTAGCGACCGAGCTTCTTTTTTATTTGGTTCTGAATAACGATTTATGTAAAAGTTTATATTTCGAATTTCTTATCACGTGTGCAAAATACTCCAATTTTCTTCTCTTATGGTATTTAGAACCTCTTTTTCTTTGTTTAGACGCTGAAAAACCACTTAACTCGTCACTTCGTCCGTCCACGATATCCTTAACAATCTGCAATAAGCCCATAGTTCGAAAAGCTCAATTATTTTGCACATTATTTGAGTGAAAGTCCATGCTTCTATTCAGTGGCGTATACCTGGGAGTCCAAAGCCCCCCACTACTTAAAACACAATAAGTAATTTTGGGATGTAATATAAATTTTTACCTATATTATTTCAATAAATTTTTAAATTAAACAGTTGGATCGCTTCTTGTAGTCAATATGCCCCGCTGTTTCCATTTCATATAATAAAGTGTAGAAGACAGAAAAAAGCGCAATAAATGTATTCTTAAGGGAATTACTAACGCTCTAAAAGCCAAAGTCATACAGTCTTTCTTTCAAGCTTGTAAATTTCTTAGTAACATTCTATTAAAGTATTTGATTTACGTTTATTTAGCCTCTATTATTTTGAAAAAAGTTAGTTTTGAGTCTGTTTAAATAGCAAGAAGATCAGCATTAGGCAATTTTTAAGCTCACTGTTGCACTCGTCATTAAAACAAAAAAAAAAGAAAAAATTTTATACAAAAAACTTGAAACTTACACCGGGTGGTGCGTCGCGGAGCGGAACATTGGAAACCCCATGTAAATTTTAAGGGAGTTAATTATTGGCTCCCCTGTACATTTAAAAAAAATGTAACATAACTTTTTAAAGAGACCAATCTGACAAACTCTCGTGCCAAGTTTCAAAAAAATTTATTAAGCAAATCTTGAATTATTCAATTAAATGTAATTGCAAACTTACCAAACTTTCGGTTCAAGTAAAACCACACAGCCACCAGCAAACAATTTGTTATAAGACTTTGTTAAATCTGACGTACAGCCTAAAACAAGGAATGTTTTTTTTCGTTTCATCAATCTCACAACCATTACATTCAAAGTAAAAGACACGTTAACATTATTTTTTTATTAAACCCTTTATTTAATGTAACAATTAGGTTTAACTAATAACAATTATTACTATTGATCACTAAACAAATAATTTTATTATACTAAAATTTAATGAAACCAATAGCAGTATCTGAAATATTTTTAATTTATTTTCCCATCAAGCCTATCTGGTCCATTTCAACCATTAAACGTATTATTGTTAATAAATTCGAGTCCAAAGCTATCGCAATAAATAATTGTAAATGTTTAACTCAGAAAATTGAAAATAAATCCGAAAAAAGAAAGAACTAAACTTTTAATATTTTACCAGGTGTGGAAAAATAAAATGAAATAAAATACAATAACTTTTTTAAAAATAATAGAGATTTACATAAAAACATTAATTAATCAAATGTTCAAACAACCCCCATTAACAGCTAAACAATATCCCAACCGATCATAAAATTCATTTCTAACGTTCCTAAGTTGATATTGCGAAATTTTATTACATTCTAACGAAATAGCGTTTTGTAGCTGGTTTGGATTCTCAAATTTTACACTTCTATAAATGACACTTTTTAAGTAAACCCACAGAAAAAAGTCATTCGGTGAAAGATCAGGTGACCTGGCTGGCCAAAGTATCCGGTACCGTGGACCAATAATATTGCCGTTAAAAGCATTTTCCAGGTACTCTCTAACCATACGAGCATTATGGGCGGGGCAACCATTCGTTTGGTACCAGATCATTTGATTTTTCCGAAAAACTTCTGCGGGTCCAATTTAATTTTGAAAAAGTCTAAATAGGTTTCTGCTGTCAGGTTATAATCCATAAAAAATGGTCCAATAATATGGTGTCCGATAATTCCTACAAATACATTTGTTTTTTGGGCATATTGTGTCCGAGTATGAACAAAGCGATGTTCATTTTCTTGGCTCCAATACCGGCAATTCTGAACATTTGATTCATTGTTGAAGGTGCATGTACATTCATCGATAAAACAAATATTTCTTTAAAAAATCGTATTGTTATTTGCTCTTTTTACCATTTCAAAACAAAATGCTATTTTTTGCTCTTCATCTCCGTTTTTCCGCCCTTGATGTTTTTCGAATTTATATGAATTATAGTTAATCGACGAAATCGCTACTTGATGGAAATCCATTTTAATTTTTAAAAAATAACCACTTTAAGTGATATTGTAAAAAACTATCTTGTTTTGAGAGCCTAGAAATAAACAGAATTAAAAATACAGGAATTTCCCTTAATGGTCAATTAGAAACAAACCCCTCGCCTTTATTAAATTTGTATAACAACACCCCGACAAATAGTTATGGTAGATTGTAAAACTTAGGTAGATTTAGGTTGAAGTCCGTTTCTTTACTTTATTTTTATTTTTGTATCAATTCATACAGTACCCGAGAAAGCTATAGTATAGCGAAACATATGTCGTATAGTATACCAATAAACAGTGGAAATATCACTTAAAGTGTTTTATACGAATTATATTTGTCTTTTTTCAAAGTGCGCAATACTGTTGTATGATGTTTATTTACTTCTTGCTCAAGAACCATCGTAATAATCATTTTGTTTTCCTCCACACTCAGTAGAATATTAAGATCGGTGTTATCTCTTTCTTCGGCTCTATTTTCGATATCCTAAGTTGAACATTTACAATTATTTATTACAGTACCTTTGGACTCAAACTTTCTGACAATACCATTATTAGTTGAAATGGACGGAATGGGCTTGGTGGGGAAATAAACTGAAAACATTTAAGATACTGCTCTGAAACTGTTTCCGCACAATGCCACTTAATTATGGATACCTTTTTATCGATTGAATAATTGTCATGTCATGTCAGGGACAATATTCATTTTACTGGTGTCTGATTGGTTTTACCAAAACTAAAAATTTGATAATTTTGTAATTACATTTAATTGAACAATTCAAGATTGGCTTATTAAAATTTTTTGAAACTTGGCACACGGGCTTGTCAGATTGGTCTCTTCAAAAAGTTATCTTAAATTTTTCTGTAAAATGTACAGGGGAGCCAATAATTGACGCCCTTAAAATTTACATGAAATTTAATATATTCCGCTCGGCGACGCACCACCCAGTATAGGCAAAAATCATACTTATTAATTACTCCAGAATATTTAATTAGATTAGGTAATTTTGTCCTAAGAATAAGCACTTCTTCTTATTAGTCTAATGTATCTATAGTTTTGCCTGCGCATATAACAAAGATTCTGATGATAAAAGGCTTTACTTTACAATGTCCTGAGATTACCCAATAAAACAAGCGAAACACTATAAGGAAGACTACTTTAAAGAAATATATCAGAAAGAAATTTTATTTGCTATTTATTAAGTACTTGTTAAAAGTTTCATTTGTTTGTCCCTCGATTTGTCCGGTCAAATTTTATGGCTAGGTATAAAATCGACTACAAAATGCTCACACAAGGACATTATTATGAACTACATAAACATTTTATTTGTCAGCGCTACGTCATTACCGTCCAGTATTCCGGCTTGTTTTCACGACGTTATAGCATGTTTAATTAAATTTTAGAAACGTATATTGCTCAGTTTAGTACACGAGTAAATGCTTTAAAGCTCAAGTATATTAACCGCGATTAAGGAATCTTTGTTTAAAATTTTTATTTCGAAGATAAAGCAGAAATAGGTAATATCATCATGGAGAAAAGATCTTTCAGCTTAATAATATTGTTTCTCCCTTTAACCACGATCTGGATGAGAAATCTTTAAAAAATTTTGCTTCACAAAATTAGGATACTCTATTGATATCTAAAAAAGTAATTTCAATTCACATTTTGTTTATTCAAACAAAATAATCATACCTATATTTATTAGTTTTGATGTCGATCTATCTAATAATTAAGAAAATTTGACCATTAAACTAAAAAAAATATTTAAAGAAAATAAACGCACAGAAATATTACGAAAGGTAAGTTAAAGGTACTATTAGTATAAATAAAAGGATACTTTTCACCCGAATTAGGATATATAAATGAGATTTTAAAAAGCAAACGATCTGACTACAATGTATAACTACTATTCTATAGGGTTAATTTATCTGTCACGTATGTATACGTAACAACCAAACTGATTAAAATAGTTATTACCCTTACAAGTGCAGAAAGTTATTCCTGCACGCGAATGCCGATATAGCCCAGTCAATTTATACCTTAGTGTAGGAATCAACCCGTCGGGCAAATCAATTCTTTAATTAGATGGTTAAAAACATTAATCTATCAGATCAAAAAATTTTCTTCAAGAAATGTGCCCTGGGGTTTTTAAAAATAGCAAATGTTTATGATTTTTAATCGTTTAAATTAAAACTTCGTTAATTTTAAAAATTTGAAAAAAGTTTCGAATAAAAGTTATAGATTGTGATCTAAGTACAATTTTTGTTTAAAAATTTAATGAATATCTAAACTTTTAACAAAATTACAGCCGATTTTCAAAAAAGTAATTTTTAAGTATTGCACACTCGCAATGTCTTGTTCTCTTTAAATTTCCATCATCAACTCTCTGATTAATCATATCCGATAGAAGAAAACTTTTTCCAGATAACAACAATTTTTTTAAACAGAAATTCACTTTCGAACATTGATTTTTATATTGACGTAGTATGCACAAACTTTTGCTCATAATTATTAAAATAACAATTTTGCAGATTTATTCTTTAGTACCTATTTTTTAATATTAATTTTTACTGTTTTTTTTTACATAAAGGAAAAATATCGAACTTCCTATTTTGGCTTTTTTTGCACTTCGATTAAACATGAAATTTTTAAACTTAAAATTCGTCTAGATTTAATAATAGACTGTAGAGCCCGCCAACAAAAGTTCAATTACCAGAAGTGGAATTAAATATCTTCTGCACTTGTATAACACACCAAAGGCAGTAAAATGTATCAATAAATTGCAATACATCATGTTGTTAAACCGAAACTCGTTAACTTGGCTAATATTCCTCCAACATTGAATACTCCACAGCAACATTTTTTTAGAGTATGTTATCAAATCCAGCTTTGGTTATCAAAAAAAAATGTCTCCTGATAGCTAAGATTGGAAAAAAGAAATTGGAATTTTCGTCATCTGTATGACGCAAGTAGTAGCTCCATCAAAAATTTTGGATATGATTTTTTGTAACTGCCAAACGGGATGGATGTAAAAGTAGTACTAATTGCAGTTGCAGAAAAGCTTGGTTATTATGTTTTAATGCATCGGATATTGTCAAACTAAAAACTATTCTACTTGAGAAAGATTGGAAATAGCTCAAGATTCAGAAGACCATGATGTAGAAAATGAGTCTTTCAATTCGAAGACGAAGACAACGCACGATAAAAATCATTATGGTTCCTAATTACTTTTAAATACCTATTTTAGTTGTGCCGATAATCAAAATTAATATTTTTTACGTTTTTTTTTTATTTTTAAATTGTCTCTATTTTATTAATTAATGTACACTTATGTAAAAAATATGTTAATTTTCTAAATAAAAAAAATACTTATAGTTTTATTTATTTATTTAGTATTTCCGAAATAAAATCATCTATTTATTATACTTAAAAAATTGCGATGAGTAAAAAAAAATTAATCAGAGCTTTTCAAAGGTTTAATATCACATTACCTAAAATATTATTTTTTTCTTAAAAAATAAACAAGTTTGTTTTTATTTTTTTTGGTTTTATTTGATTTAACAAATTATTTAAACAATAACAATATAATCACTGAAAGCGTTAATGCATTTTTCTAAATGATTAATTAGCGAAAAAAGCCCCAGCTGTCAATATGCAGTAGAAAGCAATGATATTTTTGAGGTTTAACTTAGGCGTATAACAATATTTTATCCCTACAATTGAGTATATCCCTGTAATAAAACTACTTTAAAAAAAAATTCAAACAAATGTTGCAGCTCGAACGTATGTAACAACTTCTGTATAACAACATTGGCTCTATTTTGTTTTTTTTTTTCAAGTAGACAAATATAACGCAGTATATACGTCACGACTATTGGAATAGTTTAATTTATAAATAGACTATAATTACATAACTAATTAAAATAAAAAAAAAAATGTACAAAAGTTTTAGATCACCAATTCATCCGTAATTTTATTTGAATTTTTTTTTCTATCTTTATTTTTAAAGAGTACCTGTACGATTGACTCTATTTAAAAATTCGCTTTACCTCCATAATAAATAAAGATATAAAAACATTTTTAAATAAAAGTTGTAGCTTAAGACTAGTTAAAATGTAAAATTTCAATTCCCCACGGGTAAATTCTGGATTTTGAGAAAATTTTGTGTATATTGACTGGTTATGGAGGTTATGGATACATTTTTTTACACAATGAATAAAGAAAAATCAACACTGGTAATATCTATCTTGTAATTCATTGTATATTTATGTGAAAATATTGTGTTTTCTGTTGAAAACCTTAAATTACCTTTACTTTAAAAGGAGAGAATGAAAGATATGGCTCTCTTAGCTAGCAAAAACAAATACAATTTTATAATAAGTGGTAAATGTAATATGCTAAAATATAGGAATTTTATGTAACAAACCATACTTCAAGCAAATCCCGTGTATACTTAACATATTCATTTTGGGGGCGGAGGCAAGCAGGCATCAGCGAAGCATTATGAAATTTTCTGGGACGTTCCGCGTCGTAGTGGCTACAATGAATGTGAAATTGCTCTGGTGGTCGGGATATACCGCTCCGTAATGGCGAAACATAAATCTTAAGGTCGGGAGAATATGAACATAACGTGATGAAGAGCCTGTCGTTCTCCTTAAGGGGTAGATAGTGTATGCAGGCTGCGGGTATAGGCTCGCTGATTTTTTGCGCGTAAAGCGATAAAATTTTGCCAGAGCTTATGATAAAGGCTTTTTAATATTAAAACCTTATCTGTAAAGCTGTGCAGGCCAGGCCGTTTTACCGATTTCTGCGTTACAAAATTAAAATATTTAATATAGAAATATAAATAACTAAATTTGTGCTAGGTTGTTTAATATTTCTTACACTACATTTCATTTCTTAATTTAAACTCCCTTAGGTTTAATACACTTATTCCAGTAATCTTCCTATTTGTGAGTTCCTAATTATCCCTGCGAATCCGGAAGAATGTCGAAATACGCTTTCGCGGCTGCTATTAAGTTTGACGAAAAACGTTTTAAAAACATGATTTTTTGAGAACAGGCCAAAAATGAGAGAATTCTAAAATTTCGCAAATATGGTGAATGTGCAAAACTTAAATGATTTTTGCGATGATTCTTTGACTTACTTAGGATGCGTTCTCTTAATAAAAAAATATTTTGTAAACCAGATCTTTTCTTTCGAATTTTTACATCCAGCTGGTTCAAAAGGTAACAATAGTAATCTGAATTTATTGTTTTACCAACTTGTAGGTAATTCACTGACAGAATTTCCTTTGCATTTACCCAAAAGTGATGTTAATACATTTTTGGAGGATTTCTGGGCCCTAACTTGCTATAAGGACCGAAGTACTGGGGTCACGCCACTCATCAGATGCTTGTTTAAAATCAATATCATGGTGGTAGACCCAAGTCGACTCACAAAATCCTTTTTGTTCTTTCTTCTTTCCTTAGAATCTGATGCGCGCATCAAATCTAGCCTTGTGTAAAGTTATCAAGACCTCTTAGTATCGTGCGTAATATCTCTTGGATAAATGAGGATCTTTCAAAATCACATTTTGTATTTTTGATACGATTTCGGGTGTTAATGCACTTTTTGGTAGCCTTTCATGTGGATCGTCTTCAGGACTTGTAAGACCACGTTTTAATTCAGCAGCCCATCCTTCTATTCATTATTGATTAGGAGTTCTTATATACTTTTAGCAATCGTTTATGAATGTGTTATGCACCACAATATTAATTTTTTTCCACTTGGCAGACCTACCTAAAACGTCATAAAGTTCATAAAAAATACCACCATTTTTAGAAAAATGAAACAACACACCTTAATATCGACATTTTGTATTGTAGGACAGAACTTAATAAACTACCAGTTACTTCTTGGCCGCAAATTTTGCCTAAGCAGTAATATCTAAAACTTTTATTAAAAATAGATAAGGCCCAATAAGAAATTTTTAAGAGATTTAATACATGGTAATGGAGAAACGTAAATCTGTACGCCTCCACACCATAGGTAGTTGCCGACAAACTCTGCTATCGGCTAAATATGAACTGCAAACCTAATAGGTGCAAATTTAGGGTTTGGACGCCCTGTAGAAAGGCTATTGCTAATTGAGACACTAGAATAGCATAAATAAACACAAGTTTTATTAAAATGAATTTAACAAACTACTACAGTTCAAATTCTTGCGATACGCTAAAGGAGGACATAAACAATATCAAAATAAAATTTTTCCTTGTGAAAAATAATTTAAATATTTGTTTACTTTCATCAATATTCACGAAAGAAAAAAAATTAAATTACTCTTTCACTGAGCACTGACAGCCCTAATTCATTTGTCAAGAGGTTAGAAAAATTAACACTAACTTATTATCCGGTTACAATATTAGCTGTTTATTTATAAAAAATGTGAGGGAAAAAACTTCGAAATTTACTTACTAAGGCGTAAGTCTATCGCATTACCTACATAATTTTAGATTGTCTTTTACAACTATATAAGTTAGAAGGTTTAACGGTAAAGTTAGAAACAGTTTACAGTTTTGGAGACACCCGGTATTAATTATTGCAGAACTACCTAATCAATAAGTTTAGCAATTACCTTTTTCTTGCAGCTAATCTCCTATGGTTTCATTCACTAATCACTTTTTCTCTAATCACCACTGCCGCTTACTCCTGCCTTGGCACAGTCCTTTACAATCACCTTGGGCACACCTTTCTTAACCTTTTACGTAGATATGCCAAATTATATTCGACACAGAGAAATATTTGAGTAGCTTTACTTTGCTAAGAAATGTACACTTTTTTACGAGACCTTACATTTCAAACAACATAGAATTTTCCGAAAATGCTATAGAATTTTTTTACGTACTTAACGTAATAAAATTAGAGAACTTTTCAGCCGTGGTTAACTTCACCAAATACACAGCTGTAATTTATTAAATTCGATGCGCCTTGTCATATACCAGACCTGCCGTACGACCTATTTTATTGATTGTTTCTTTGCGCCAGCTGCTGGTAGTGACGTAATGAGCGCACAAACCTAAAGTCGAGA
Organism: Listronotus oregonensis; assembly: GCA_019359885.1. Classification (NCBI taxonomy): domain Eukaryota; kingdom Metazoa; phylum Arthropoda; class Insecta; order Coleoptera; family Curculionidae; genus Listronotus; species Listronotus oregonensis. The sequence continues at coordinate 84,217 of JAHBCN010001128.1, forward strand.
ACTCTGAGTTCTGATTGGCGTAGCGCCGCGTCACCTTAAGTTTCTTTCGTGCAGCCATGCCGTCAGCTCCTCTGGCAATCAAGGCAATTTGTTTTGTTTGTTTTGGATATTTTTATATTGGGAAAGGAAATTTTAGGAATAATTTAAAGGGAAATTTACTGTTTAAATTTAGATTTTTTTATTGTTTTATAAAAATTCGGAAGGAATATTTGCGTACTTGTGGATGTGGATATAGAAAAAGAGCCTACAGGTTTCAAAATGTGTTTCTGCAATATACATATATGATCAGGTACAACCAGTAATGCAAGGCTTTTCTTTTGCGGAAAAGAAATTTTAAAATAAAATATATATTTGCTATATTTTTTAAAACACATCAAACGTTTTGATTTTTTAATTATTGTTATACGACCAATATAATAAACTTGGATAGAGCGTTGATCTATACATTTAAATCCAATTAAAAATAAATATTTTTTTAATTAAACAGAAAATGTAAAATTTTTGCCACATATGTAATATTTTTGATAAAACAAACAGATTTTATTTTAATAATGATTAATTAAAATATATCCATTTCACCTATGTATTAGTTTCAGATATTAAAGCTGGCAGATCATTTTGCAATAGATGCTTTAGAAATGATATAATTGTCGATGACTGACACGTTCTGGGTAGTCAAATATTGATTTCAATTAGAAAATCTATCGAATGACGCGGATGCATAGGCTGAATCAAAAGCTCATTAACAGGATCGTTCACATAATAGAACATATTAATTTACAATAAGCTGACTTTAGTAAAATGCAGTTCAATTGCCGTGTAACGTACTATACCGAAGTAAATTGTGTTATACAGGGATTTTCCGCTGCTTTTATTCGATCATTTTAAGCCGTGGAGTATCTGATATAGCAAAACTGATATCTCCAAACCTAAATACACTTAATTAAATTTTGAACATAACCACTTTAATACGATAAACTGTTATTGATTTAGAGAAATATTATTAATTTTAAAAAAATAATAAAATTAAAAACTGAAAGGACTTTTACATATTAACAAAAGTTTAAATTTGTATATACAAAAAAAGGTAGAGCATAAAAAAATGCTTTTCAATTTATTACGCTGAAAAGAATTTTTAAGAGTGTCCAACAAGTAAAGTAATACCTTCTAAAGGGAGGTAATTATGCGAGTAAAACGAACAAAAAATACTTAGTTTTAAAAACCCACCGTCGTGTTCGCACGTCGATGTCGTGGTTAGGCCCAGTAGGATCTTTTGTAACATGCGCTGGATTTGCCGGTTATCGGCAACTCCAGTTGCTAGCGTATGGAACTGAATCCAAAGATAAGACGAACACAAGACTTAAGGTGTTAGCATACCGTGCTGATGAGTGAATGACATCCTGTGCCTTAAACATAATTGTCTCCAACGGTACCTCTGAGATACAGGGCGACCTCTTAGAGTATCTAGCCTTAGTGCAGTTTTGCCATGGTGGAGTATTACTTCCCTAGCTCCAACCCCAAAGGGGACAGAACCGCTTTCATAGGAAAAAAGTGACAAAGGTGCGCTGACCGAAACGGATAAAACCGTTTCAAGAGGTGCCACCCTAGGACACAAGCAGACAAAGGTGCGCCGACCTAAACGGGTGAATCCGTTTCGAGAGGTGCCCCTAAAGTCACAGGGGCCTGTTTCACGGGGAAGAGCTAATCCATCCCAAACAAACAGGTGCTTGGGAAGGGATCCCTGAATCCAAACAGAAGGCTGACAGAACCGCTTTAATAAGAAACAGGGTACCTGGCTTTAAACAGAAAACGGATACATAACCGTTTTCATAGGGAAAAGCCGGAGATACGGCCTTAGAAGAAACATCTGGTTCGTGTAACAAGGACCTGGTTGCTACCCACGTCACTATACCGGGAGAGGAGGGCATGATGGATCTAATCGTTTACTCGACATACTTTCCAGGAGACAGGGACACCAGAACACATATTGTGCTCGTGTCCAGTAGCGGCACGAGTAAGGGGAGATGTAGGAACTCTCTTACAATTTGATATCGGATTCACTAATAGTCTGATCCTATTTGGAGAAATATAAACAGGTGTGAGCCACAATAAAACAAGCGGTCTAGTCTAGTTTTAAAAAAACAGAATGTTAAAGAAAAATAATTCTTATTTTTAATAAATATTAATATTTAGAACACTAAGGTACCTTAAACTACTTCCGAAAAGCCTACTTATTTATGCTAGATTGTATTATAAAACCCCATAAAGAATTTTTACTGCTTATTAAAAAAGCTGCATTGCCTATGCAATCTTATTTTGTTAATTTACTTGAATAGGCTACATCGCAGAAAAGACATGGTGAAATATTTTTAAAGTATTTTTTATGCTAATAAAAATTAAAATACAAAATATTAATATTAATTCCGAAAGACACTAAAGCAAAAGAGCATAATTTAAATTAATTCTGGTATAGATAACTTACCTTAATAAATAATGAATTTCTTAATAAAGCACGATGTACTATGCAGAAAAAAATATTAAATACCTAAAATGTCAGCATACAAAAGTCAATAATCTGTCAAAAATGCGTTTGGTGTTAATAAAATGAAATGTTCTAATCGTAAGAAAAATATTTCAAATCATATTAACGTTTTATATCAGTGGTAAAAATGTAGTATTTTAGAAGTAGTAAGATTGACTTTTGTGCAGCCAATTTCTCACATAAATTTAATAATTTTTATTATTCCCAAAAATAAATACGAAATCCCTTTTATTAAACGTATTCCAAAAAAAATGAGAGGCTTTTAATAACGAACCAATAAGAAAATATTAATTTTGGTAACTTTTTAATTTAAGCCATTTGTTTGGCCACAATAGTCATGCAGGAGTGAGACAAAAACGCACGCAAAGGCATAATCTACAATTTTATATAGAAAGGGGGGATTTATTACGTAAATTAGTGAGTCACATCATTTTTAATTGAAGGTAACTTGACAACTGATCGCTAAGTCCATAAGATTGTTGAACCTTATCTGTTGTTGTATCTTAGAACTTTTTAAAACCCAGTCTTTTAGCAGGAGTCACAATAAAATTTTTGAACATAAATGCAAATCAATTTGTTCTAACCTTAACCCCAGAAAACCTCGTTAGACATGTTGGCTAAAAGAATAACTGATTTACCCACCCTTCATGGAAATAGGAAGACCTTCGATGCCACCTACAGTTAGCTCGAAATGAGTTGGCTTAAGAGTAATTCAATTATTTAATCAGATGGATGCGGCAAAATATCTTCAAATTTTTATTTAATACGTATAATAGTAATTCTCAAATATGTGCCAAAATAATAACTGTCTTGTTAACATCTCTGCCATGCCATTTAGTATACTTAAATACTGTTTAAACAATTTATTTTAATTGCAATTTTTTTACTAACATTGAATTACCGGCTTATTTTAGAGGTAAATATTTTCCAACCTAATAAAGCTTCGTAAGCAGTAGACGCAGTTTTTCGGAAAAGCTTTTTAAACTTTTTATTGCCGTGTTGCATAATGAACGTTAGTTAGTTTCTGTCCTTTTTATTTAAATTTGCCCTGAAAAGAATTACGAGATTTCGTAAAAATTAATTTTTAAGAGTATTTTGTTTACGCTACAATATAAACAATAGCTTTTAGTGCCCATCAGACCAGCAGTTAAATCATTTAATCAGATTTTTTGATTAAAAGGTGATTTTTTAACAGCAAACGCAGTATAGTCAGATTTAGATATGTTCTGTACTGTTGTGGCAGATTCTTTGTTGAGTACTAGCCAAGATGGAACCGCTTTGATCTTGGCCACTGGGAATAGAACTATGTGTGTGCAGAAATTATTGACCCTTATGAACTTAAAAAATCTTCTAAAAGAAAATAAAGAAAAACTCCTAAAGACCCTTGACGCGTAATGTATTAAATTTTTGACAAAAAGGTGTTAGAGTATCTTTAATTTTCATTTATTAAAAAAATAATTTTAATATTTAAGTTTCGTACTTATTTTAATCAATTTTGTCCTTAAAACTATGACCGACTTGCCACCCAAAAGTTGATAGGCCTTTTAATTTTAAAGATTTTTTAGTTTTTTTTTTTAGTTTTAGACAATTCCCAAATTTATAATGGTTAATGACTTTTGTGTACACAGCTCTATATCCTAGAACCACGACTGAAGCGGTTTTGGCGGGTACTCAACAAGGACTGTAATACAGGGTGATTGGTAAGTAGAGGCGAAAAATGAAGACCCGAATTATTTTTTTTAATTCTGAATCGAAAACCAAGAATACTTTTTTGCAAATTTTCCTTCGTTTCCAAGATCACTATAAAGTTTTCCGAAAAAAAATTTTTAAATCACATTGTGGGTGTCGTTAATCGTAGTTGGCGCTTTCAAACTATTAGGTCATATGAAATCAAGTTGGACCTTTGTCAAAAGTTACACTTGTCAATCTATTATTGAAGAAATTACAAGAAAATGGAGTTGACTAACAAAAAATACGGTAATATTGTTTATGGTTTGATATGGTAAGGTATATGTGTATTGTGATTTTTTTCAATAACAGATTGACAGGTGTCTAACTTTTGATAAAGGTCGAACTAGATTCATACGACGTAATAGTTTGTAAGCGCCAACTAAATCTTAGTTGGCGCTTTCAAAGGCCCACAATGTGATTTAAAATTTTTTCTTTGGCAAAACTTTATTGTGAAATATCTTGGAAACGAAGGAAAATTTGCAAAAAAAGTGTTCTTGGTTTTCGATTAAGAATTTAAAAAATAATTCGGTTCTTCATTTTTCGCCTCTACTTACTAATTACCCGTATAGTCACTGTTAGCCATAAAAACCTAATTGTCTATTTACTTAAAAGGGTTGGTGTAAAAAAAACATTGCGCCTAACGTTAAATAAAGTGTAAAGGGGCATAAAAGTGTCAGGTTTAAATACTCTTGGGATGCTTTTCTATCCAGGTTTCTTTCAAAATATGTCAACAAATTACTGAAATGTCAGCAAGGCACTAAATCATGTTTTCCATACTAAAAAAGCTTTAAAACTTTTTAATAACAAGCTGTGGTTTCCTTAATTCTTTAATAGAGCTAAAATTTTACAAACCTAACCAACAAAGCAGTTTCTTCAAAATCTTAGCCTTAAAAATAGACAGGCTAGTAATCAAAAGATCATTTGGAGGTCAAAGGTTTTTTTAACCAACCCATTAAAAATAAAGTTCTCTCTTGCTCAAGTCTACGTTTAATAAAAAATATCGATACTATGTTTAATGTCAAGCAAATCCAGAAATGTATCGTCTCTTAACAACAATGAATCCTCCTAGCATAACGACAATGGTTAAAAAAAACGTGCCCAAAAACTTGCATCTATTCTAACTTGCCTCTTTCAAATTCTATATGACACGGTCTTTCTAAAAAGCTTAAAATATTTACAACTTCCTTGCTTCCTACCAAGTTAATATTTTTGCGTCATCATATTTTTACTGATAATTTAAAAAATATCATATTTTTTTAAAGCCATATGATACACATCAAATGTAATTTTTGACAGGTGTTATAAAGGGTGTAAAAATTATGATACTTACGATTTAAATGGTCGATATTGGAACTCAAAACAAGCCAAAACCACATGGGTCAAAAGTTAATTGTTTTCGTTTTATGCATATTTACACTTTTTTTTAAGGGATGCTTATTTACATAAAAATTACTTCTTGTAATTTATTTTAATATTTAATTTAAAAATAAATTTAAATAAAAACCAATCAATTATTGGTTGGCATATTTTCTGATTTTTTTTTTGGGCGGTATGCAGCTTCGCAGCTCTTATGTAACAGACTCCCATGCGTAAAATTTACGTGTTTTTTTACTTTTTATTTTATTTGGTTTTTTTAGTTGTAATTAAAAAAGAATTGTACTTCCCTCAAAATTAAACTGAAAATTTTGAACCTACTCTTTCCAACCAATCAGAAGCTTTTATTTACAATCATCTCCATGGCAACGACAAAAATTTCCGGAAATATTCATCCACTAGCACTTCCGGCGAAATTACAATGGAAATTTCCCTGTCACATTTGAAACGTCAAAATATTCAAAATAATGACGAGGGATTTACAGTGCCTTATTTATGTAGAATTATTACCATTTTTTTACTTAAAAAAGCATATTAATGTGAATATTTTTTGCTTATAAAAATAAAAATTTATGCAAATTTGATTTGTCAAATGTTTAAAAAATTATTTATTACATTAATACTAAATAAGAAATTTAATAACAAATGTTTGTAACTAAATTTAAGTGATGTTTTAATTCTAACAAAAAGTTTTCTCGTTTTAATGGAGAATAAATAGGATTTAAAACTGAAATTTGCTCGGAATATTGTAAATGTCTATGTTTAGTAAAATATATAAAATATTTAGACACAAGTTTATTTTATTTGAATTTAGATATTTTATTAAATTTACTTGAAGATTTTACTAGATATTCTTGGATTCTTGTAAACAGTTTTTCATCCGTGGTTTCTTCGTAGTTAAGATCTTCAATGCATTTTGATAAATAGGGAAGCTGACGATGGTATTTTTTAATGTCTGAATATTCTTTGCACAAACTACACAATCCGTATTTTGTTAAGTCTAAAGCCTTTTTTATACTATACACTAGGTATACTTTTTCTGTTGTCGATTCAGTTTTTTAATAATTAGATAGTACCTAATAATCTATTTTTTTTCGTAGTTGACATTTTGTAAGTCTAGCGGCCATTACTACGTTCTTTTTACATTTCATGACCGCCTAGACGTTTTTAACGCATCAGCGAAACAAGACATAGATAGGGCTTACTTCAGACTAATAATCAAAAGTAACTGATGTTCCACTAATATTAGTAGATTAAAGTTAATAAAAGATGGAAATATAAGATGCCTTTAAATTATTTATAAAGATTCTATGTAACTAAAGTTAGAAATTTGCATTTTATTTTACTAAGAAAAAAGCTTCATTTTGTTAAGCATAAAATCTTGAAGTAGGGTACTTAAAAGTCATAATTATCAAAAGTAAATGATGTTCCCCTAATATTAGTAGATTAACGTTGATAAAAGATGGAAATATAAGATGTCTTTAAGTTATTTATAAAGGTTATATATAACTAAAGTTAGGAATATGCATTTTGTTTTACTAAGAAAAAAGCTTCATTTGGTTAAACATAAAATCTTCAAGTACTCAAGAATCATAATTATCAAAAGTAAATGATGTTCCACTAATATTAGTAGATTAAAGTTGATAAAAGATGGAAATATGAGATGTCTTTAAGTTATTTATAAAGGTTCTATGTAACTAAAGTTGGAAATTTACAGTTTATTTCAATAAAAAAAATGTTTTATTAAGCATAGGTAACACTTTGAAGTACCTACCTACTTAAAAATAATAATTATTATCAAAAGTAAATGATATTCCACCAACATTAGTAGTCTGATGTTAATAAAAAACCAAATTATAAGATGTTTTTAAATTATTTATAAAAGTTTTCTAGAACTAAAGTTAGAAAATAACATTTTATTTTACTAAAAAAACTGAAATTATAACAATGTTAAACCAGAACAAGAAACATTTTAATATATATTTTATATTTCACTATTTAGATATTATACCTATGTACTACTTTAATTTTCTAATATGTAATCTAATTATGTTTAGCTTCATAATTGTTAGTAATGTTAAACGTACAATTATTATAAACATTACTTTGATGGTCAGAATTTTCTTTAAAAACGCTACTTGAAGTGCTGCTCCTCATCGTTTCAACTATATTCTGATGGTGTGTACTATCAAGCTGCAAGTAGGGTTTAATGGATTGACTATTGCTATGTCACATAATCTTAATCAGTTGTTGTTCACCGACTCCTTTTTTAGCTAAATTTGAAACTGCAGTAGCTCTTCCTGAATGATTTGTATCTTTAATTTTTTTAATGTCAATACCAATGTGACTTGCTGCAGACTTAAATCAAGTAGAAATTGTATTTTTTCCAATTGGGCAATTTTTGAACCAACTTTTTGAATTTGGCTTATTAAAGTTTTCATTGGGAGTTAAAAACAATCTGTTAATTTTTATGAATTTACCTCTTTTTTCGATTCATTTTTTGAATAACCGAACGGGGCAAATGTTTGGGTTAGCAGTATTTGTAATGAGCCACTTACTATCAGCCAATTTTCTCGAACCCCCTTGGGTCGTCTTTGAGAAAACTGGATTGTATTCTATTCGTCCAGTGTAATTGCCCATATTGTCATTTTCTTCTAAAAAATATGTAACACAAGCTGAACATCCTTCCCCACCTCTCCAGGCTAATTCGTGCGATGCAAAAAAAAAAACTTTCGTTGAAGACCATCAGGACAATCCTCATCCCATATTTGAAGAATTTTCTCATATTCTTTCACTGCTCAATGCCGAAGCACTTAATTTCCTTTTAAGGGATCCTTTGAAGTTGTCGTCTTTTGGCATCCCGTGCTGCTCTGGCTGCTACAAACTCAACATCAGAAAACGGGACAAACTTTCTATTATTTTATTAAAAAACATTTCTTGCAATTGCTTAGCCGTGGAATTAAACATAACTTTTACAACACTTTCTTTATAATCGTCGGCATTTTGTTTCTTCATATTAAAGGCGTAATCTTCTAAGACATGGGCTAGCTGTTCAGTAGAGATATTTTCATCATCAAACTGTTTCCAAACACTCAGTTTCGATTTTTTCGTATTATCGGGAATTAAGTGTTGAACTTCTTCCCTAATAATGTCTTGACTTTCCTTTCCAAAACGGGACATTTTAAAAAACACTTTTTATTTATGAATAAATCAGAATTTGCACTTGATTGCACGAACACGCTGACAAGTAATAACCACTGACAGTAGTGCCGTATTGACAGTAGTGCCGTATTGACACTCAATTGTTTGTCATTCAAGGCCTCACTATGTTAGTTTGACTTTTTGTCATTTGTAATAAAAATATCCAACATTTTCGAAATTTATACTGGGTTCAAAATTTTCTTACCGAATATCCCACGAGCTTAAATATTTAGGAAATTTTCGGTCACGAATATTTAAGAAATTACCCGCGCTTCGCGACTCGGGTAATTTTCAAAATATTCGTGACCTCAAAAAAATTTCCGGTAATAATTTATGCACTAGGGATATTATAAGTGAAAATTTCGCACTTATACTTCCTAACCAATAAGAATCCGTAATTTACTGTCGTTACTATGACAACTAAAAAAATTTCCGGTAATTTTATTCTTATTGGGTACCCTAGGCAGAATTAATGGGTGGAAATTTTTTTATCAAATGATGACAATAAAAAGGTTATAAAGTTGACAATGTCATTTGAGTCCCGTTAAAATATTAGGTATCGATTGCGTTTTCGTCAAACCATACGCCTTTACATTTAAACAAAAATTTGTGTTACTTGAGTTTGCCTGAATTAGTTTAAACACGGTTTAGACTAATTAAAGAGTTTTATTACCAGCAAATACTTAATTAACGAAAGCCGACAAACTTACATAATATTTTGTTTGATTCACTTTAAATGTTTCTGAAAATCTACTAACACTTCTTCTCTCTTTAATGGTGAATAGCTAGGACTAGAAAGACTTAATAAATGTCTATGTTTCATAATATATACATAATACTTGGATACAATCTTGTTCTGCTTGCTTTTGGAAGTATTCACAAATCTAGATGAAATTTGCAACAATCCAACTTGAATTGTTTTAAATATGTTTTCTTCCGATAATAATTCACTATTTTCTTGAATCAAAAAACTTAAATACTTCAGGTCACGATGAAACATTTTTAAGTGACTTATTTCTTTGCAATATATACATAAACTGTATTTTTCAAAACTCTTCATCTTTAAAATATTTAAGTAACTTCAATTTAGAACGATATAAACACAGTCAATTAGGTATTTGATAAAAATCAGAGGCAAATTCATGTTTACATGACAATAGGCGTTTGACATTTAAGTAGATTTGTGGATTTTTAAACCGGCCCCCTTGATCAGTTGACAATAAATCATATTGCTTATGCATGATGGGCCAAAAACATTTTATGGCAAAAACCAATATGATCCAGCAACTTTAGTAGTTAAAATTTTTCAAAAAATAATAAAATATATTTCCCTTAATCCCTTTAACAACTTCTCTTTTAACTAAAATGAGTTGGTTTTGATTTACTTGCATTTGCAAATAGATAGGTATTTGTGGAAATTATCGAAACCGAAAATATTTAATAGGTTCGCCTTGTAATCAACCAACTTTAGTAGTTCAAATTTGTCAAAAAATAATAAAATATATTTTCCTTAATCCCTACAACAACTTTTCTTTTAGCTAAAATGGGTTGGTTTTGATTTATTAGCATTTGAAATTAGGTATTTATAGAAAATACCGAAACCGAAAATATTTGATAGGTTCACCTTGTAATCAACCAACTTTAGTAGTTCAAATTTGTCAAAAAATAATAAAATATATTTTCCTTAATCCATGCAACAACTTCTCTTTTAACTAAAATGGGTTGGTTTTGATTTATTAGCATTTGAAAATAGGTATTTATGGAAAATAACGAAACCGAAATTGGTTCACCTTGTAATCAACCAACTTCAGTAGTTCAAATTTGTCAAAAAATAATAAAATAAATTTCTCCTAATCCCTTTAACAACTTCCCTTTTAACTAAAATTGGTTGGATTTTATTTACATCGTTCCATATGAAGAATTATTGATACAACCATGATTTCTACCTAATTAAACCTTCCGACATCTCAAGATTTTATTAACTTGGCCTAAGAGCAGCTAATAACTCTATAAGTAAATAGATAGGTATTGTTTTTACATACCTGCCCATAAATTGTTTCTACATTTTTCTGAAGAACACAAACACATAAAAAACAAATCTAAATCAAATTTGTATTGCAAAAAACAATGCTTTACAAAAAATTACTATTTAAAAAATAGTTTAGGTACTTGTGTTGAGTTGATATTACTATTTTTATCAGTTATTGTTGTTAATAATAAATACACAATTATTATAAGTGATTGTTGAAACTTTATTCATATTGACGCTTTCCGTAGGCTTATTTTCTGAAGAGCGTTCAACAGTCCTCAAAGTCTGGATTATATTGTGATGGTGTTCCTTATCCAATTGCAAATATGGCTTAATTAACTGCACATTGCTATGCCCACTGATTTTTACAAGTTGTTGTTCACCGATACCATTTTTTGCCATATTTGATACTGCAGTCGCTCGCGCTGAATGGTTTGTAATTTTTTTCTTTTTTGTGTCAACTCCTACAATGAATGCAGCATTTCGGAACCAAGATGATATACTGTTAGCTCCAACTGGAGAATTTTTATACCACCCTTTAGAATAAGGATTATTCCACTGAGGATTTGGCGTAAGAAACAGTCTATCAGTTTGTATAGAGGCACCTCTTTTTTCCATGAGTCTTTTATAAAGTCGAACTGGACATATTTCAGGGTTAGAAGTGTTGGTTATTAACCATTTACTGTCGGCCAATCTCTTAGATCCTCCCTGACTCGTCTTGAAAAATACAGGATTATACTCAATGCGTCCCGTAAGATTGCCTCTGTGGTCAGTTTCTTCAGAAAAATGTTTTATAGATGCTGCAGACCCCTCTCTGCCTCTCAATGCCAATTCATGGTCTCCCGTAAAAGAAAATTTTTTGAAGTCCATCTGGTGTGTTTTCATCATATATTCTAAGAATTTTGCTATATTCTTCCTTGGTTAATATCGATGCACTTACTTTTCTCTTCGATGGATCGCTTTGTAACTGACGGCGCTTGGCATCACGCGCAGATCTCACAGTAGCAAACTCTATATCACTAAACAGATCAAATTTGATTTTAAACTTTTCGAAATATAATTCCTGCAATTGTTTTGCGGCGGAGTTCCACAAAACTTTCACTACACTTTCTTTATAGTCCTCAGTATTTTTCTTTTTCATATTAAAACCCCAGTCCTCAAGAATACCAGCCAATTGTTCTGCAGACATTGGACCGCCGTCGATGTTATACGATTTTTCTCGACAAAACTCTAAAATTGTTTCCAAACACTTACTTTTGATTTCTTTGTGTTACAGGGCGTTAAATTTTCCACTTCCTTTCTTATTGAAAAGGTACTTTTTTGCCAAACGAGCCATTTCTGCAACTTTTACACTACAAAGACAGCAGTTGACATTTGATTATCACCATGGTTACAGTTCCTTTAAACAAGTGTCGATTGACGTTTATCTCAGCCTACATTTCTAAATATTAATAACTGTCATTAATCATTACTTTTAATTTAATAATTAAAGTGCGAAATTTTTTACCGAATACATTACTCGTGTCTAAATTATTACGAAATTTTTCTCACTCACGAATATTTTAAGAAAATTTTCAAAATATTCATGACTTCGAAAAAATTTCCGAAAATAATTTAGACACTAGTGGTATTACAAGTGAATATCCATTTTAAAAACAAAAATTATTATGTTTTAAAACAGCGCCTTTTTATTCTGCCCAAAGAATAGAAACTCTTATTATAAAAAAAGAAACAGCTGTGCACTATGGTATGCAATATGTTTACTTCGCGACCTAATGACCTCGTACTAATACCAGGATTTTTATCCGCAATTTCCAAAATTCTTTCCTCTTGTTCCACAGTTATGTACCTTTCAGGATTTCTCGGTTGCACACTTTCCGTTTCCAAAACTCTCTGGTACCGTGGTGGAAATCTTTCACGGTAAATTTGCGCTGCTAGATTAGTATTTTTGTTTGCCTCGCCGTAAATTAATGACATTTTGGCATATTCCCGATTGCACAATGCACGACTGACATGATGGATATTACGCTACAGGTAGCGCTGTTGCCAGTTGTTTTTTAATTTTTAACTGGGAGAAACAATATTTTTAATTTTTTTTTTATTTGTAGACTGAAACATTTAAAACATTTTTATTTTATTAGCAAATTAATCTGCCGATAAGCAATTAAGACAAAAGTTGCCAATTGTTAAGCTCTTCAGAAATAATTGCTACCAAAGTTTGTATCTTTAATACCGTTTAGACAAAATTCTGTCAAGTTTTGACACATATGTCATATGAACTTTTTGACTTGTTTTGAGCTCCACTATCGCCCATTAAAATCGTGAAAATCATACTTTTTACACCCTGTATTTCTGAAGATCGACAATAAAGAAATCTTAGGATGTTTTCCAAAATAATGTATGTATTAAAATAAACAACTTTTATTTTATCAATAGCTATCCTAAAATAAAAGATCTACTTTTAAGTTACAAAATGCACTTTTTATTGTCGATTAAAGACAATATTTAGTGTGTTCTCGTTAGCTTTTACCAGGACTTTGAAAGAGGTAAATAATTGTCGGTGACGGTAATCCTGCTAAAGTGTCCCGGGAGCGCGTTGCAGGACTTACTTTGCCGGATAAACATTTAAGATTTATGGTTTTGGTGCTAATGTGCCTTCCAAGCGAGGGAGTCAACTTTTGCCTCCGAAGTTAAATACTGATACCATAGAAGGTACAGACCTTTAAAAAAATGGTTATATTATACCCCACACTAAAATTAAATAATACTTTATAATAGAAACTGGTCACCGTATTTTGAAAACATACTGAAAATAATTTTCTACGTCACTTTTATGTAAATTTTAAGAGGGATAATTATAAAATAAACATGTTTTAGTTTTAAGTAGATTTACCGAAAGAACAAGATATAAATATAATTATGTATATAGTTTTGTTGATTTCTGCGCCACCTTATATTACTCATCGTATTTCAAAGCAAAGAACTTACTCACCCAGTTTTTTCTTGAAATAGTCCAATAAGGCTTAAACCCTAAGTAGGTGGGGGTCTTAAGTACAGTAGGAGGTTTTACATTAACACGGGACATACAAATTTAAAGGTTTGAAGGGCAAGGAAAAACATTTGCGGGCAGCGAGTTCCACAGTCTAGACACTCTGCGGATGAAGGAAGAAACAAGGTGGAAAATTCAAGGGTTCTTAAAATGGACTATGAAATGATGCTTAAGAGTGGTACTCTATGTAGCTGTAATGGGGGCTGCTAAAGGAGAAATAATAATGACTTATTCCTCCGAGCGAGAGTGTGAGAATGCCTGTAAATGACAGCTTGTAGGTGGAAAAAAGAAGGAAGTTTTCCTGTTAGAGTGGGATTATTAATACAACCAACGGCTCTTTTTTAGATGGAATAAAGACTACCATAAATTGGGAATAGTATTCCAAAGGTCTGATTTAAGATACAACCATAGTATAAAAATTAGAAAAAAAACTTTTTGACTCGAAAGTTTATGAGACTACAATTTTAAATCGATATTTGTTCTGTAGAACTTCACCGCTCATAGAAAAACACTTTTTTTATCATTTTTTATCATATATCATTATTCTTTGATGGAAAAGACTGTTAATGTGGATAAGAAATAAAGTTCGTGTAAGTACTTTTGCCCTGAAGTATGCCAGTATTAACTTGGTAAAAGCTAAAAGAATGAACATCTACAATAACTGAAAAACGTCAATTAAAATAAAACTGGAAAGCCAAATACAAAGTTTGGGTAGAAGACTGTAAAAAGGAGATTTGTTAAGGGTCGCATGATGCCAGACCTGCCAGGAATCTAGAATCTCGAAGACATTTTTTTTTTCTTAAAATACTACTTAATAAAATATATTGATCTTTAAAATCCTATTTGGCAAAACCACATTTAATTAAGTAACGTATTAATGTATTAACAAGAATATATGTAATATTATTAACATATGGCAGCAAATTGTTTGGCATAAACAATTTGCTGCCAATTCTACCCTCGATCCTCCTATTAATCTTTACCTTACAACAGTTGCCCCTATTCCTCATAAAATGTCCGATATCCTCTTTCTTATTTCCCCAAAAAAGGATGCAAAACTCTCCCTTCTAACTATAGACCTATATCTCTTCTTTTTATTGTCTGTAAAGTAATGGAAAAATTGATTAATTCCCAAATCTTGAAGTATCTGGAAAAACATAAGATTTTACATGATAGATCATCTTGACATATCGAGAGCTTTTGATCAGGTCTAGCATGACGGGCTTCTTAACAAACTTTCTACTTACGATCTTTCACCTAAGATTTGCTCTTGGATCTTCAGTTTTCTTTTTAATCGACGTATATCAGTAAATGGTCATTTTTCCAGCTTTCACCAGGTAAATGCTGGGGTGCCCCAGGGCTCAGAACTGAAACCCACTCTGTTTTTTTTACACGTTAACAATCTTCTCTCTTCCACAATCAATCCCATTCACAGTTTTGCTGACGATAATACCCTCCACTTTAACATTCAATTTCTTAAGCCGGTCAATGAGCCTGATTTGGAAACCAAGAGTAGATTAATGCGGATATCTCTCTTACATGACCTCAAACATATCTTGAATTGGGCGGCCAAAAATCTTGTTTAGTTTAATGCCTAAAAAACACAGTCATGTTCGCTGTCGCGCAAACAGTCTGCCAATGCTCATCCGTTACATATGAGCGGCCAGGTTCTGCCGAACAAACAGTCGTTTAGTCTTGTCAGCGTTACTTTTGAGAATAACCTCGACTGGCACAAACACCTTACAACCATAGCCTCGGCAGCTTCAAGACAGCTTGGATTCCTCTTTCGAGTCATGATAGCTACTCATGAACAGTCAATAAAATATTTACGTTAGCGTTTACGTACAATTAATGCACCTTATTCAAAAGGATCCGATCTATGTCGGTACTTCAGAGAGGCAAAGTAAATAATTTAGAAGTATGTAAAGGGTCAGGGAAAAAAAGCAGGTAAGTCAATTTTTCGTCAAAATTTGGATATTGCTTGCATTCGGTTCAAAATAAGCGTAAGTATCTTTAAAAGCTTGTAAACTGGAATAAAAGCGGTTTTGTCAAAAGATATATGGCATCAAAGTTTATGGTAAAACTTGGAAACAAAAGCAGGCAAGCGATGAAAAAAAGATAAAGAACCAAGCAAGTCATTATTGCTCAGGTGATGTATTGTAAGTTAAATGTATTAATAAACCTAAAATTTATCAAATTACTTTATAACCCTAAATTTATGTATGACTTTTCTATATTATTGGGCGTTTCCTCAGGTACCCTCCAGAATTTTAACGGAGGATCCTCTTTCCTTGAACACTGCATTAATCTGGTAACAACCTGGATGATGTAAGCTAAACTTTTTTTTAACCTAAGTATAATGTTAGTAATTTTTACCCACAATAATTTCTTATACTGATTCTATAACATTTTAAAACATTAAAATGTGTTTTTCTCAGTTTCGGCAATAATTGACTTACCTGTTTTTCCCCTGATCCTTCATATGTATACGTAGAAGTGTCCACATATATTATTCCAATTTAACCAGGGTTAACAAGTTAACAAACAACCAACGTAAAGCTATTACACTTTCAAAAACAGGTATTTTTAATTAAAATCCTTAACTGATTTTTTGCTGCTAAGTCATAATAAAACTATGTATGGTAAACCCAAGCTTGCATCAAAAGTAATTTTTGTTGCCGTTTAAGAGAATATTTAAGGTGTTCTTGTTAGTTTTAACTCCCAAAGCGGTAAATAATTGTCGGGGGCGGTAATCCTGCTAAAGTGTCCCGGGAGCTCGTTGCAGGACCTATTTCGCCGGATATAAGGCCAAGATTTACGGTCTTTGCGCTAATGTGCCTTTCAAGCGGGCAACTTGCCTTTTCCCTTTTTAAAAAATAACGCTAAGGACGTATAGCAAGCATGAATCCTAAGAGTTTCACTTACATATACGATTTTAAAACAGGCTAAAATGTTAAATTATTGTCAATAACTCTTGGGATAACATTTTAAATATATACAGGGTTATTTATTTTAAAGTAAACGGAGCCTCATTTTTGAACTTTCCTGTACTTTTTTTTAAAACGAATATAGCCATTTCGTGTATTTTTTTCCGTAGAATTCAATAATCTAATCAGAAAAACATTTGAAACAAAAACAAAAGAGTTACAGCACAAGTGACGTATTTTTTAAATGGAATACCCCGGATATTTTTATATCAATAGATAGAGATTTTCACGAGAAATTCGGTGATATAGGGGTTTATTTAATGCGGTTCTGCTGCAATTGTCTAAAAATTGCATGATACTATAAGGATAGTTTCACATGAAAAAACCTGGCTGCCACAGGTCACAGGTGCTTATTTGTCAAAGTCAAGAATTTTAAAAATACGTATATTACTTTTTGGAGTAGTTTTATAATGAGGTTTTTGGTAAAAATAATGTCATTATATCGCAATTTTATCTCTTAAGTACGGTGATCGGTTTTACACCGAAACGTTAAAAAGTTTTTTATCGACTTTGTGCACTCTGTTAGTGCCCAAGTCTATCATACTCATTAATTAATATTTCTTTTTTTACTTTTATTATTATTTTAGCAAAATTCTTATTAAAAAAAAAAACGATTTTCCAAAACTCCTTATTCAGAATATCTCATTATCTATGAGACACTTTATTGTTAAGCACGTTGCGGTGCGAAATGCAATTACCCCTTGTGCATTTGTATCAAATCGAATGAATCGACAACGGTGGAATTATTGTGGAACGACCATGCGATTCTATTGTTTTACACTCCCGTATAACCGTAATAATATTTGGTTTGTACTGCCGTGTTTGTAGCTGATTTAGTTCACGATAATGGTTATTGCGTCAATATCGAGATTTTTGGAATATGCAATATTTTTTTTTATTTTACCAAAATTTTTTTGAATTTAGATTGATTAGGCATTTTATTATAAAAATATAAAAAAAAATTAAAAAAAAAGTTAATGAGAAAAAAAAACTTGAGAAAAGGGTTGTTCTTTCAGTGTTAAAGATTTTTTTCCCAATTGGCACTACCAAGTATACTTTTAGTATGTCCCTTTTTTCTTCTCTATTGCCTCATATTTATAAACAAATAAATATCGGTTAGTTGTAAATTAACATTATCATTTTAAAAATAAGTGCTTTATCATTTTTTTAAAAAACGTACAGCAAAAAAAATTTAAAACTGTATTTATGCAGACGAATTAAAATTTAAAATAAACTGGGGAAAAAAAACCCAAGAACTTTGACATTATCAATATTTACATATTTTTTAAAAATTATTAATTTTTATTACAAAAAAAAATGTTAAAAATAAATTCAGGATTTAAAAAAAATTTCAAATATTTCTCCATTGGCAGCTAGACAATAACCCAGATATTCATAAAAATGTCTTCTTACATTGGCTATCTGGTAAATTTAAGTTTAATATCATTCTTCAGAAATAGCATTTTTTAACTCGTCTAGATAAGTGTCGTTTTTATCCCTGTATATCTTGCTTTTTCAATGGCCCCAGAGGGAGAAGTCATTTGGCGAAATATTAGGAGACCTGGCTGGCCAATTTGTGGTGTGATGTAGGCCAATAACATTTCCATTAAAAGCATAGTGTAAATATTTTAGAACAGCCAGGATAATATGTGCCAGGCAGCCATCCATTAGGTACCAAACGTCCTGATTTTCCCTGGAGGCTTCATTTAAATTAGGTAAAATTTGTTCTTAGAGTACTTTTAAAAATATTCTGCATTCAAATTTCGATTTAAAAAAATACTTTTTTTGAATATTGTGTTTTTTCGACAAATCTGTGTTGGTTTTCTTTGCTCCACTATCGCTAATTTTAATGACTGAGTTTATTGTTTAACGAAAATGTGCATTTATCAGTAAAACAAATATATATTTTTTAAATATCTGTTTATGTTTGTCCTTCCCATCATATCAAAGCAAAATTCGTGCCGTCTTATTTTATCCCCAGCCCTTAGCTCTTGATGTCCTTCATATGTGTTTGCAAAGTATTTAAGCAGTTTTAAAATCCGGAGCGCAGTTAAGTGATATTTTCCTATAATATTCTAAAGTTTCCTTTTGCTCACCTTCCCTTCATTTTCTTCCATATGCGATAAATCTTCCAAGTCCCTATCTTCTCTTACATTTTCTTCTCTTTGATATCCCCTTGCTTCACATCTGCAGTTATTTATTGCTTTGGCACTTGTCTCAAATTTTTTTAAAGTCCTATCGACTGTTGATTTTTTGGATATCGGTCTTTTCAGATACTGAGCAGCCAACATGCCTAATACCTTTTAGTAACTTTTTCTTGATAGTACCATTTAATCATCAATACTTTTTCTTTAGTTAAGTAACTTATGGTTCATATTTCAATGCATGATTTTTCGATAATGACCAAAACTAACCACAACTAAGTGGTATTTTTATTTTAGTTCATAAATATGAGGCGATAATAAAGTAACAATTTTTAAATATACAGTAGCATCTAACTCACAGACGGCGCAACTGAAAAATCCCAAATTTTACCATAAACGTAGATTTGCATGCTCTTTAATTAATTTTAATATAACTTTTTTTCCAAAATAATTAGGAAAGCCAATAATTGACCCCATTAAAAATTACATGGGATATATATAAGTAGGGGTAACTGATATGTTTGGCATCCACCACCACCGGTGGAGCTTATTATCTTAAAATCTCTGACGTCATGTAATATTTAGGAATCTTGTGTGACGCGTTATTTAGGGCGTGGTCAATACTATCTGTCAAATGTCAAATGACATCTGTCACCTGTCATATGTCAAAAACCACGTGACTTGGAAAATAGCCGTTTCGCGTAGGATACTTGTGCTAAGACCTAAAATTGATTTGCGCAAACGCGAAAATTTTAGGTCATGCCGTTTGGGCGTTATCGACTAAAATCGTTATTTAACCCTGATGATGAGTCTAAGGCGCGCGGTTTAAATTTTTTAAAATTAGTGTAACGTCGTACCTATCGAATGGCGAAAACCGCATGGCTCCATCTTTCGTCATAAAGACGCTACAGCTGTTTAAAAACCGTTGAAATTCATCAATTAGCGATTAGGACGGTAACCCTATAGTAAATTGATCATTGTGGTCTTTGTGCTTTAACATCAGTCTTACACGTGGTACTAATATGGTTATTTTAGCGTCCTACACATGCGCTAAAAGTTGGCGGCTGTCACCTGTCAAATTTCACCTGGCAGCTGGCATATTTTGCGAACCACGTGACTTAGGAAATTTAGCAAACGTGGACAAGATCTATTTTAGGGTCTTACACATGACTGTGTTAATATAATGACATCTGTCACCTGTCAAATAGCACCTGTCACCACTCATATTTCGCAAACCACGTGACTTAGGAAATTTAGCTTGCGTGTACGAGGTCCTAATAGATTACTACGCAAGCGTTAAAAAAATGGCACTTATCACATGTCAACCCAGTCACTTGTCAAACGTCAAATGTGAAACTTAACATGTGGGGCCCCACGCTTAAGCACCAGGCCTGGGCGTGGGGTGAAGAGCCTTAACAGTTAAATTCTAAACTTCCAAAAGGTTTTATACATAATATTAATATTATTATTATTAAAAAGAACACTTAGTAAATTTATTTAGTCCGCCTATGGCTAACTATAGCAGCTATTAAAAATAAAATTATTAAATAAGGTTACATTCGCTAGAAAATAATATTTAACAAGTCCAAGCGTGTATTATTTACAACAGAAATAACAAGCCGATAAGCAAAATTCTTATCACGGCAAAACGGAAACAACATCCTGTTAGCAATTAAAATATTATTTCACAAGGAAAATTCCAGAAGCCTTGATGGAGTCATACGAGACAATTACGCAATATTGTGTAATATTGTGTAAATGGTACTATTTTGCACGGGTGGAGTAGGAATTCATTCTCCTACCAAGCGCTTAACCGTCTTAACTCCAACCAATCACAGCACAGTTGCCAGAAGCCTCGATGACGCCCACAGCCGAGCATAAATAAGCTGAAAATACGGTTAAACACATAACATCACCAATTACACTCGTCCTCGATAGTGCTCCCGAAACTAATTATTTTATTCAATTTTAAACGTTTTTAGACTTTGTGTGTTTTTGTGTAGTGAGTTTTTATTTCCCAACCGTAAGTACTTAATTTTATTTATTGCTTAAAAACCGTTTTTCCTTACACATAGTTAAATACAAGTACTTATTTTTATTAGCGTTAGTAATTCCTATATTACAAACAAATGTAACAAACACCCATTAAATCTTTAAAACTATTATTTTTTGAATGGCTTCATATTGGTTATACATAAATTTCCTATTAATATTAAAAAATAAACAAAAAACTTATTCATAATAGTCATTTTGCAATAATATATGTTTTTAATATACACAAAAATCAAAAAACTATTTACCAATTGTAAGTACTTAGCTTTATTGCTTAAAAGTCATTTTTCCTTATAATTACACATAGTTAAATACAAGTTCTTGTTTTTATTAGTGTTAGTAATTTTATATATTACAAATATAACAAACACTCATTAAATCTTTAAAACTATTATTTTGAATGTTTTTAAAATTTATCGAAAACATTAATAATACCCATTTTACATGTTTTTCAAAAAATATTATATTTTTTTAATATATCCAAGTGTCAAAATTTTTTTTTTAAAATGTCATTTTATGAAAGATCGTTATCAGCCGGGATGGCGAAGCCACTTTTCCCGCTATTTGCGCAAGTTTTTTTCTAACAGTTTGTTCAAAAAACGACTTTTGATCATCTGCGCACCTTTTACAAAGGTCCTTATATGTTTTTCGCTTATAACTCAGCTCCTAATTATCGGATCAATGTCGTTTTTTTCGCTAAATGATTTAAGATACTAAAATACACATATTAGTTGGGTAAAGCAGCCCTTAGCATAAAGCCCTTTTGGCAATACTATGTATAACTTTTTTATTTATAATCCAATTGGAATAATTCTTTTTTTATGCGATTTAGGGTGATAAAATACTCATATCACTTGTTTAAATTTAACATTAGCATAATGCCCTTTTGGCAATAGTATGTATAACTTGTTTATTTATTAACCGATTCAGATAATTCTTTTTTATTTTAATATAAAAGGATAAAATACATATATTAGTTGTTTGAATATTAGCATAATGCCCTTTTGGTATTACTACGTGTAACTTTGTTATTTAATAACCGATTCAGATAATTATTTTTTTATTTTAATATAGAATGTTAAAATATACATATCAGCTGTTTAAATATTAGCATAATGCCCTTTTGGCAACACAATGTGTAACTTTGTTATTTATCAACCGATTCAGATAATTATTTTTTTATTTTAATATAGAATGTTAAAACATACATATGAACTATTTAAATATTAGCATAATGCCCTTTTGGCAACACAATGTGTAACTTTGTTATTTATCAACCGATTCAAAAAATTATTTTATATTTTAATATAGGATGATAAAACCTACATATTAATTGTTTAAATATCAGCATAATGCTCTTTTGGCAACACAATGTGTAACTTTGTTATTTATCAACCGATTCAAAAAATTATTTTTTATTTTAATATAGGATGATAAAACATACATATTAATTGTTTAAATATCAGCATAATGCCCTTTTAGCCACACAATGTGTAACTTTGTTATTTATCAACCGATTCAGATAATTATTTTTCTATTTTAATATAGGATGATAAAACATGCATATTAGTTCTTTAAATATTAGCATAATGCCCTTTTGCCAACACTATGTATAACTTGTTTTTTATTATCCGATTAAAATAATTATTTTTTATTTCGATTTAGGGAGTTAAAGTACATATTAGTTGTTTAAAATTATTATCAGCATAAAGCATTTTTGGTCTCTCCGTATATATAACTTTTTTATTTATCAACCGATTGAAATAATTCTTTTTTATTCCGATTTAGGGAGCTAAAATACATATTAGTTGTTTAAATTTAAAATTATCATAATGTCCTTTTGACAACGCTATGCGTAACTTGTTTATTTATTATCCGATTAAAATAATTATTTTTTACATGATTAAGGATGTTAAAACATACATATTAGCTGTTTAAAATTATTATTTTTATAAAGCTCCTCCGACTTCTCTATATATAACTTTTTATTTATCAGCCGATCGAAATAATTATTTTTTATGTGATTTAAGACCTTAAAACATGTATATTAGCTGTTTAAAATTATTATTAGCATAAAACCTTTTTGACCTTCTGGTATATAACTTTTTATTTATTATACGATCGAGATAATTCTTTTCTTATTCTGAACTCAGATGTTACTCGTATAAATTTAACATTAGCATAATACCCTGTTGGCAGAGGATATTTCTAAAACATTCGATATCAAGAGCATTCTCCTAATTATATATCCCTTATAGCTCACTTTTATTTCAGATCATGTTCGTATGCCAATATTGTGCCACCTCATTCTCCAGAGCTGATGCTTTGAAGAGGCACGGCGACTGCCGCCCGATGCTCAAAATTTGTGAAGGTTGTGGGGTTGTATCCAAATCACTAGGAGCCTTAGAACGTCATGTTCGTGATAAGCATTCAGCTCCACCAACACCATAACAATTTTTACAACAATACTTTATATTATTTTTTAATTCCAGAAAGGAAACGCAAATCAGACTTGATCTCGATGATGGTGGGCAATAATTCAATTAAATAATTTCTTACAAAACCATAGATTTCCTGTGTTTATTATTTTTTTAAAATGATTGTAATAATTTTTTTACAGACCCAGCCTCAACCAAACGATGCGAGAGCTGCGCAGTGGAGGTTCCTGCCGATCGCTGGGCTGGACATCTTAGGACCTTACGTCATCGGTCCAACTGTTGTGCGCTTCCTCCTGCAAACCAAAGAGGTTCAAGAGATTAAGTCATTTAATGCAAAGTTCAGGGCAGTTGGTGAGGGGACGGACTTGGAGGAGCTGTTCGACCAGTTTTCCGCGATCCTGGAACGAAAGGCTTCAGAGTTTCAGGAAAAAGAAAGTGGTGAGTTAAATACTTGTGAATTTTTCTTATTTTATTGCTACTTTATAAATATCTAACTCGTGTTTTCATTGTTGCAGGTTGGGCTCTACAGCAGCTCCTTCATTTAGAAGTTAGTGTAAATAAGTACAATCCAACTGGTGCATCATCATACTTGCCATTGCCTAAGGAGATTGAACGGAAGCTAGCTGTTTTAAACATCCAAAACACTGATCAAGAGTGTTTCAGATGGTCAGTATTGGCTCACCTACATCCAGTACATAAGTCTCAAAATGCAAATAGAGTCGCGAACTATCAGCCTTTTGAAAATGAGCTGGATTTTACAGGTATTGAAAGCTCTTCTATGAAACTTAAAGATATACCAAAGTTTGAAAACTTGAATAATATTTCTACCAATGTTTACGGACTTGATAAAGTTTTTGAAAACGGTAAGAATATTGAAGTTGTCGGACCTTTGCATTATACTAAATCTCGCAGAGATAGACATGTTAATTTGTTATTAATAAGTGATGATTCTGATAATCAACATTACTGCTTAATAAGAAATCTGTCACGTTTGCTCTCAAGTCAATTATCTACACGTTGTGGTACTAAATACATTTGTGATGGGTGTTTAACTTATTTTTATTCCCAGCAGAAATTGAAAGCTCATCAAGAGAATGATTGCGGTCACGTTTCGGTTAAATTACCCACGGAAAATTTGCGCAAAGATAAATATGGTAAAGACGTCCCCGAGAATATGCTTAAATTTGAAAATTTCGAGAAAAAATTAAAAGTGCCTTTTGTTGTTTATGCAGACTGTGAAACTATTGTAAAATCGATTGCTATGGAGGGGGAGGAGGAGTTAGACTTTAATCCGGAAGCCTCATATACAGTACGTACCCATCAACATATACCTTACTCTTTTGCCTACTATATTAAATGTTCTTTTGACGATTCTCTTTCTGTTTTTCGAGAGTATAGAGGAGAGCAGGCCAGCGAGAATTTTATACAGTTATTAGAAGATGATTGTAAACGTCTTTATAATAACTACATAAGAATTACGCAACCTATGACTCCCTTAACTCCCGAACAGGAGAATGAGTTTAATATGGCTATAAATTGTCATATTTGAGACCATTTTTAAAAGGGGATGAAAGGGTAAGGGATCACTGTCATCTTACGTCTGCATATAGAGGACCAGCCCATTCTGCATGCAATCTGAATTACAAAGTTCCAAAGTTCATACCCGTCTTTTTCCATAACATGTCCGGCTTTGATAGTCATCTGTTAATTAAACAGTTGGCTCTCGAGGAGGAAAAGTTGGATGTTATCGCGCAAAACAAAGAGCGGTATATCTCCTTTACCAAGCACGTTTTGGTCGATAGCTTCCAAAAGGAGAATGAACGGGAGCAACAGGTATTTTTAAAGTTGCGATTTTTAGATAGTTTTCGCTTTATGGCTAGCGGTTTAGATAAGCTAGCAGCAAATTTAAAACCTGAACAATGCCGCGAAGTTAGGAAGTTCTTCCCTGATGATGACAAATTTCAGCTAATTCGACAGAAGGGTGTTTTTCGATATTCGTATGTCGACTCCTTTTCAAAATTAGATGATCCGCAACTACCATCATAAAATGATTTTTATAACGATCTTAAAAAGGAAGGTATTTCTGCAGATGATTACGAGCGTGCTGAAGCGGTATGGAACTTGTTTAAATGCGAGACTTTAGGCCATTATTCAGATATTTATTTAAAATCTGACGTGTTATTGTTAGCTGATGTGTTTGAAAACTTTAGAGAAGTGTGTCTAGCTACGTACAAACTAGATCCTGCGCAGTACTAGACTGCGCCAGGACTTGCGTGGGACGCGGCTTTAGCCTATACCGGAACGGAGTTAGCGCTTTTGACTGATATAGACATGGTACACTTCCTAAAGCGGGATATTCGCGGAGGAGTCAGTCAGTGTAGCGTGAGAAAAGCTGTCGCAAATAATAAATTTGTTCCTCATTACAACGCTTCTAAGCCATCCTCCTACATTATGTACTTGGATGCTACCAATTTATATGGTGCAACCATGTCTCAATATTTACCAACTGGTAATTTTAAGTAGCTGACCGATTCAGAAATTCAAAATTTAGATTATTTGAATATAGCGCGAGATTCAAGCACCGGATACATTTTGGAAGTTGATTTAGAGTATCCGGAAGCACTTCATTACATGCACAACGAACTACCCTTTTGTCCTGAATCAATACCATCACCTGAATCGAAAGTTAAAATTAATAAATTAATCCCAAATTTGGAAAATAAGTCAAAATATATTATTTATTATCAAAATTTGCGTCAATGTTTAGACCATGGGCTTAAGCTCACCAAAATTCATCGGGTCTTAACTTTTGATCAGTCTCCATGGTTAAAGTCATATATCGACTTAAACACGGCCAAGCGTAATATGGCGGAAAATAAGTTCGAAAAGGACTTTTTCAAACTTATGAATAATTCCGTGTTTGGTAAAACCATGGAAAACGTGGAGAAAAGGGTAGACGTTAAACTTGTTACCCACTGGGAAAATATTGGTAGGAGGTTAGGTGTAAAAGCTTTGGTCGCGAAACCGCATTTTAAGAATTTTTCCATATTTAGTAAGAATTTGACTGCAATTCAAATGACTAAACAAAGAGTCACATATAATAAGCCTATTTATGTAGGTTTTTCGAGTTTGGACATATCGAATACTACTATGTACGACTTTTTGTATAGCTATATCAAACCTAAATACGGAATCAAAGCGGTCTTACTATATACTGACACCGACTCTCTAATCTTACATGTTGAGACAGAAAATTTCTATGATGATATGAAGCAAAATTTAGACAAGTTCGACACATCTAATTACTCGCAGGAAAACCCACACGGTGTTCCTGTAAATTCATCTGTGTTAGGCCGAATGAAGGATGAGTATGCAGGAAAAGTTGTTTGGGAATTCTATGGAACCGGGGCGAAAGCATATTGCGTAAATGTAGAGGGTAAGTTGACGAAAAAGGCCCAAGGTGTTCCCGATCACATCACCAAGAAAGAGTTAAGTCTCGAAGATTATAAGACAGCGGTTGATGTGGAGGGTTCACAAATATACCGACAAATGTCGACTTTCTGCTCGCATTTGCACGATATGTACATCGAGCTGAAAAATAAGGTAGCGTTATCTTACTCGGACGATAAGCGTTACCTTATACCCGGTCAAGAGTACACGCTTGCTTGGGGGCATCGGGATTTAGTATTGTATCGAGAAGAATCATAGAAGAGAATATGACTGACGAGAACAGCTAGCTTTCACTCGTTTTCCCTGAATAGCTTCGGATAAGACTGATTATGCTCTTGTCGGATTGTATTTATTTTTTAGGTTTATGTATTTGTATTTTATGACTAGTTTTAGGCTTATTTAAATGTATGATACTTTTATTTTTATATATGTTTTAAACGTTTCATTGCTAACCGATCTAACTGAACAACTCCAACTGAACCGCTCTAACTGAACCACTCAAACCACTCGAACCACTCTAACCCGAACCACCCAAACCACACCGAACCACTCAATCCACTCGAACCTGAACCACTCGAACCAGGTTCAGGTTCACCAGGTTCAAACAGGTTCAGGTTCAATTTAAAACCGGTCGGTTTTATGTATTTATGTTTGAAACTTATACTATAGAGAGGGTAAAAAATGTTTTTACTTTAAAAACCATAGGGAGACTCAAAATACTTGGATAACTTGTACAGGGAGACCTAAAATACGTTAAAATACATACTAGGTGGACTATGTTTTTTGGAAAATATAATGGAACAGGTTGAACTGACCGCTTTAGAAGCTGTTTGGATGCTGTCCTAAAGGTGGCCTAAGGGTGTCCTAATAGTGTCCTAAAGGTGTCCTAAGGGTGTCCTAAAGGTGTCCTAATAGCGTCCGGTATCGTATTAATAAATATAGTGTTGGTGTTTAACTAGTAAACGACAGGAAGAATCAAAATACCTTAACATAAGGGGAAAACAATATTTAAATGATTTAACTCCTACAGGGAGAGCCAGAGATACAGAGTGAACTATGTTTGGAAATATACTTAAAAAGCTTAATGTTTGAACCTGTTTACATAAAGGAGGGGGGGAACTATGTTTGAAGTTCAAAGCAAATATTTTTTAACGCCTACAGAGAGGGTCAAAATACATAAATGTTAACATACAGGGTGAACCATGTTTTAAACTTATGTTTTTTATGTTTTAAACTTATGTTTTTTATGTTTTAAACTTATGTTTTTTTATTTTTTTCTGTTTTTATGTTTTAAACTTATGTTTTTTATGTTTTAAACTTATGTATTCTATGTATTAAACTTATATACTCTATGTTTAAAACTTATGTTTTTATGTTTTTTTATGTTTTTTATGTTTTTATGTTTTAAACTTATGTTTATTGTATGTATGTTTTTATACATAATAAAAAATAATTTCCAAAAATTGTTTGAGTTATTTCACTCTGGGATATAGGAAATAAATTAGGGATTTGTTAATATGTCAAAAATGTATTTGCAAATGTATATTTATTGTTTATACAATATAGATAGCTAAGGTGACTTAAAAATAAATACAATTCACATTTTGTCAAAGATAGGACATCTTCACTAGCTATATCCAAAACCTTCATTCCTTGTCCATTTCTACCATTCCAATAGTGTACGTAAAAGTGATCATTTAGGTAAAATTGTGAATCAAACCGGCTGGTACTGATAAGTTCAAACACGTCTCAAACTGTTGAAACTCGTCGTTGGAGAATTGCAGTCTGGGATGTCCAAGATAGGTAAGAACAACTTTGTTTAATTTAAACAATACTCTAATATTTACGCTAAGGTCATAAACTTTAAATGGTGTAATTCTCTTTGATAGAACCGATTCCTTTCTAAATCTTGAAGTAGACTCGAACATATTATCCATGTTTTCAAGGCTCATAAGCAGCTTAATGCAATATTTCTTATTATGATATTAGACTTTAAATTTTTAATATGAAACTGTTTTAACCTTCTTTTTAATTTTGATTCAACGATATTTTTTCGAGTTTAGCTGACAAACTGCACTGTCATAAGCTCAACTGAGGAATGCCGAGTTTAAATAATTAGCTACATGCGGTAAGTAAACTATAAATTCCCAGCTCTGTTGTGGCTTTTTAGTTGTAAAGTAAGACGCTTTAAGACGAGTATCACTAAAAAAGTAGTGGTTCTACCAGAGTAAGTGGTTTCCTGTGTGACCGAAGAAGTAAAAAATACCGATGTATCTCTAGCATTTTTACAATTTTTGCAAATTTGATTGCTATATTATATTAATTGGAATAAAGTCATACGCAGTGAAGCATCTAGAGAAACTACAACTTTTTCTCCTGTTTTCCTCTACTTTGTCGAAAAAGTGTGTTTAGCCAAGCCTTGGCTCGATAGGAAGCTAAGAAATTGCTTTACGGAAACAGATACACTTTTAAAATATTTTCAATGTTCGCTAAAGGATGCTGATGATAAAAAACCAATTCCACTCGATGATTTCCGCATAATACGCGATTCTATAATATATCAGCAAAATAAAAAGAACTTGACTCTTCAAGAAATTCGCTACATGAGAGCAGTTCTTGAAGTTTACATTGCTTTAAGGATAAAAGATGCATTACGAAGAAACACTCAACTTTATCTTTACATACCTTCTAATTATACAAAATTATGGTCCTATTTATTCCAGAAAGGTGTAGAATGCTTTCCCCCCGTCCCGGTCTCGAGCTATATAAAGTTGAAGACGACGCGTATTTGCGAGTTATGTTTAAGCGAACAATATTATTACATGTTAGAATTTATGTACTCTTATCCTTATAGAGTGATTGATCACTTTCAAAAACAATGTAATGAAATAAATGAATAAATAACAACTTTTTGTGTTTTATTTTTTAGTTAAGTTTGAAACTATAAAGAAGTGAGAGAACAATAGTTTCGTCTATTGATAACGTTATCATTATAATAGACTTATACTGAGTATTTTTTCAAATTCATCTCTTAACTATGGCTGTATTCAATACGTCCTACGTCATCCTAGTTGCTCTCATGCAAAATGTATTCTACATATACATGCCTCCAAATGTGATAGATGCCTATATTCAATTAGAGACAGAAAATTAACGATAAACAGGAAGCTTGTGGCTAAGCTGTTTTTCAACTTTGATGGTAAAGCTTGTGATTAAGTTGTTTTTTACTTAGTTGAGAAATAGACAGCCTGTGGTTAAGTTGCTTTTTACGATAAATAGGAAGATTGTGGTTAACTTGTATAGACTTGCAAATATGCCTTTCTGCAAACACTGTAACATTGAAATAACTTCTAATAGTCATTATCGTACAAATAAACATAAGGAAAATGCTAGAGAAGATGTTCGAACGGGTGTTAAGCTAATTAGAAGTGCTTTTAACAACCGACTTGTTACATATCAGTTAACTTCAAACAATAATTTTACCGATGTTAAAGAGTATTTAGAAGACTTGAGGGGTAATATTATAATGCTTTTAACCGAGTTACTTCAAGAGCACGATTGCTTAAAAGTTAATATGGAGCTTTATGGTGTTTACTTATTATCAACACGTGAAATTAAAGACATTAAATCCTTCAATTCGCGATATATCGTGATATCGCAATCAGCCAATCTCGGGAATATATTTGATGAGTTTCAATCTATATTGCTTAAGAAGGCTCATACTTTGCCGAATCAGAAAGCGGTTGGGATTGGTATGAGTTTCTGGAAATTGCTAATCAAATGACGTCAGTCGAAGAAGAAAACTTTTCTAAAGTGTTTCCGGCCGAAAAATTTGTTATATCCAGCGCATCTTTTGCTACTGAGAAAAAATTTAAATTACAAGGATATAAGACTGTTATGTATTTTACTAGTGCTGATATTGGCTGTTTAAATAGAGTTAAGGACTTGATTAATTATAGACTAGAAGTGTTGAAGCGTTTAGACTTTTAACGATAACTTTTTGTGTAATGCTTATGCCTTTTCTGCAACAACAGAAAGTTTAATACCTATAGCTAGAAACATATGTAATTTAAATATTAATGAATATAATTGATATATGTTAGAATTAGTACAATATAGTCCTGATAAATTATTAGATGATTATGAGAAAATATTGGTAATAAATGAATAAATAGCGATTCTTTGTGTTTTATTTATTTAGCTATAGTTTTGCCTCTGTATATTACTAAAATTTATTTTTGCTTACAACCATGTATATTTAATACTACAGTCTACTAAATAAGCTAATATTTTAAACCCTTTGTATATTACTAAAAATATCTATGTCTTATTAAGACCCTGTAAATTAAATACTACAGTCTACTAAATAAGCTAATATTTTAAATTCTCTGTATATTACTACGAGTTATTTTAATTAAGACTCTGTAACAGTCATTATATTTGTCTAAAAAGACCTCTAAACGAAGCAGCTGTAAATTAACCCTAAACATAAAGTCAGTACCCTTGAATAATATACATTAAATATTAATAGTTTACCTAGAAATATTTCGTATTTGCTTTAAAAAAATATCATATATATCGAAACGGAAAGGTGGCGAAAATAATTAAAATGCATAAAACTGTATTTTTAGGAAAGGGGGACAATAAAAACCACCTATAATTAAATAAAAAATATCCTGTGGTGCAAACTGTTATATTAAATGATATATTTTTCTAGTAGTATAATCACTTAAGGCTTTGAATAATAATTATTTTTACGCAAAAAAAACTTGCAATTTTAAACCCACCCCCTATACCCTACGTGTGGGAAAACGGGGTAGATACCCCATGCAGCTATATTTAAATTTATTCTTAATACCCTAATCCCACTTTTAAACAAAAAATTGTAGAAAACGTATGTCTAGACATGGATCTATTTAATTTTTAAGTCTGACACATGAAACTACTACTTTTAGCGCTCGGCTAATATTTTCAAAATTAGGGTAGATATCCCTTTAAATTATATTAAAATATATACTTAACGTCCTAATGTATCATTAAAACAAAAATCATAAATATCGTATGTACTGAAACCGATCTATTTAATCTGACTTGCGTAAACTAACTTTTGATGCACGGGTAATATTTTAAAAATTAGGGTAGATACCCCATGCAGCTATATTAAAATATATACTTAACGTCCTTATGTATCATTAAAACAAAAATCATAAATATTGTATGTACGGAAACTGATATATTTAATTTTTAAGTCTAACACATAAAAAAACTACTTTTGGTGCTCGATTAATTTTTTTAAAATTATGGTAGATATCCCAAGCCGTTATATTTAAATTTATTCTTAATGCCCTAATTTACCATTAAACAAAAAATCATAAATATTGTATGTACAGAAATTGATCTATTTCTGTACATCACTACTTTTAGCGCTCGGCTAATATTTTCAAAATTAGGGTAGATACCCCATTGCGTTATATTTAAATTTATTTTTAATGCCTTAATTTAGCATTTAAACAAAGAACTGTAAATATGGTATGTACAGAAACTGATCTATTTAATTTGTTAAGTCCGGTTTGCGTAAACTAACTTTTAGCGCTCGGTTAATATTTTAAAAATTAGGGTAGATACCCCTATAAATTATATTAAAATATGTTTCCTAGGTCCTAATGTATCATTAAAACAAAAATCATAAATATTGTATGTACAGAAACTGATATATTTAATTTTTAAATCTAACACATGTAAACTAACTTTTGGCGCTCGGTTAATATTTTCAAAATTAGGGCAGATACTCCTATAAATTATATTAAAATATGTTTCCTAAACCCTAATGTATCATTAAAACAAAAATCATAAATATTGTATGTACAGACACTGATATATTTAATTTTTAAGTCTGCCTAATAAGCAATCAGATCAAATAAAAATGATTTGTCTTATATACTAACTTTTAGCGCTCGAGTAATAACTTCGAATGAATCCTACGCCACCCGTGCAAAATAGTACCATTTAATATTGTGTAAATGTAGAGTATGGCGCGCTTTTTGTTATTTCCGGTGAGACATGGGAATGCAAGGTTCTGGAATTTTCCTTGTGAAATAATATTTTAATTGTTAACAGGATGTTGTTTCCATTTTGCCGTGATAAGAATTTTGCTTATCTGCTTGGTATTTCTGTTGTAAATAATACACGCTTGGACTTGTTAAATATTATTTTCTAGCGAATGTAACCTTATTTAATAATTTTATTTTTAATAGCTGCTATAGTTAGCCATAGGCGGACTAAATAAATTTACTAAGTGTTCTTTTTAATAATAATAATATTAATATTATGTATAAAACCTTTTGGAAGTTTAGAATTTAACTGTTAAGGCTCTTCACCCCACGCCCAGGCCTGGTGCTTAAGCGTGGGGCCCCACATGTTAAGTTTCACATTTGGCGTTTGACAAGTGACTGGGTTGACATGTGATAAGTGCCATTTTTTTAACGCTTGCGTAGTAATCTATTAGGACCTCGTACACGCAAGCTAAATTTCCTAAGTCACGTGGTTTGCGAAATATGAGTGGTGACAGGTGCTATTTGACAGGTGACAGATATCATTATATTAACACATGTGTAAGACCCTAAAATAGATCTTGTCCACGTATGCTAAATTTCCTAAGTCACGTGGTTCGCGAAATATGCCAGCTGCCAGGTGAAATTTGACAGGTGACAGCCGCCAACTTTTAGCGCATTTGTAGGACGCTAAAATAACCATATTAGTACCACGTGTAAGACTGATGTTAAAGCACAAAGACCACAATGATCAATTTACTATAGGGTTACCGTCCTAATCGCTAATTGATGAATTTCAACGGTTTTTAAACAGCTGTAGCGTCTTTATGACCAAAGATAGAGCCATGCGGTTTTCGCCATTCGATAGGTACGACGTTACACTAATTTTAAAAAATGTAAACCGCGCGCCTTAGACTCATCATCAGGGTTAAATAACGATTTTAGTCGATAACGCCCAAACGGCATGACCTAAAATTTTCGCGTTTGCGCAAATCAATATTAGGTCTTAGCACAAGTATCCTACGCGAAACGGCTATTTTCCAAGTCACGTGGTTTTTGACATATGACAGGTGACAGATGTCATTTGACATTTGACAGGTGACATTTGACAGATAGTATTGACCACGCCCTAAATAACGCGTCACACAAGATTCCTAAATATTACATGACGTCTGAGATTTTAAGATAATAAGCTCCACCGGTGGTGGTGGATGCCAAACATATCAGCTACCCCTACTTATATATATATAATATATATATATATATATATATATATATATATATATATATATATATATATATACAGGGTGTAAAAAGTATGATGCTCATGATTTTAATGGGCGATAGAGGAGCTCAAAATAAGTCGAAAAAGCCAAGAACATATGAGTCAAAAGTTAATTGTTTTCGAAATATGCCCTTTTCAAGTTTAAAAAACATGGCAACACCGCGTCTGTTTCGTCGAAGCGGCGGGTCTCCACTTCGAACGTTGTTGTGAGTTTTTTGTACTGTTTACACTTTTTTTTAAGGAGATGTTCATTCATTTACATACAAATAATAAAAATTACTTCCTGCACTTTATTTTAATATTAAATTTAAGTAAAAAACAATCAATAATTGTTTGGTTTTTATTTGTAATTAAAAAATAATTGTACTCACCATAAGAATAAGCTTAATATCCATTTTAAGAACACAACTAATTATGCTTTAAAACAACACTTCTTTGTTTTGCTTAAAGAATAAGATTTCTCGGTCGCACACATTCCGCTTTCATCAGTCTTTAGTAGGTACACTTGCAATACGTTTGTCTTGAATTTAAAACATACCGGCATATTTTTCCCGATTCAAAAACAAACAAAAATATCGTGGCCGGATCGGGGAGCTTCTTTGTACGACTGACTTCGCACAAAGGTATCGCTCTGTTGCCAATTGTTTTTTTAATTTTTAACTGGGAGAACAATTGTTAAAAAATCATTATTTTTTTTTTATTTGTAGACTAAAACATTTAAAATTAAGTTTATTTTATTATCAAATGAATCTACTGATAAGCGATTAAGACAAAAGTTTCCAGTTGTTACGGTTTACAGAAATAACTGCTTTCAAAGTGCATGACTTTAACATCGTTTAGAAAAAAATCTGTCAAGTTTTGACATATATGTCATATAAACTTTTCGACTTATTTTGAGCTCCACTGTCGCCCATTAAAATGATGAGCATCATACTTTTTACACCCTGTATATATATATATATATATATATATATATATATATATATATATATATATATATATATATATATATATATATATATATATATATATATATATATATATATATATATATATATATGATAAATAATATATTTAATAAAATACTTTAAATTGGTGGCTAACCTGATTTAAACCATCTACGGTATATATATTATTTAAAAATTACCGTCCTTCTAATAATACATAAAACGTTTTTAAAAAATCTTTTTTATTCAACTGAATGTCGTCAAGACTTAAATCGTGTTTTAATATTTTAACCGAGAAAGGAGTAAT
The DNA here is from genome assembly GCA_019359885.1 of Listronotus oregonensis. NCBI lineage: Eukaryota > Metazoa > Arthropoda > Insecta > Coleoptera > Curculionidae > Listronotus > Listronotus oregonensis. Next base: position 119,803 of record JAHBCN010001128.1, read on the forward strand.
GAATAAAGCCTACTTGGCCCAGTTTATAAAAGGCTTTTCTTTGACAAGAACTTTAAGTTAATTGTTGTCGACGGGAGTTTTAAATTTTCAAGCCTTGTCAATTCGTTTTGAAAAGAATTTTTAATGAAGGATATTTTTAGATTCTGGCATTAATATCTTTTTTATTAATCCTTAATTTAAGGGTTTTTACTATGCTGCTTTAATTAAAAAATTGTATATTTAATAATTTCATTAATTAATAGTTTTTAAAGTCAAGGAATTAAATCCTAAAATGAAGGTCGAGTACTTACAAGCCACGGCTATATGGCGTAAGGCATAACTTTTAAACCACAAAATTAACCACACCTAAGTACCCCGTACGACAAGTATTAAGTTACATGACCTACATTTATTTTATTCGTATGAGAGAAAGTCCAGACCTTATCATTTCGCCATCCTCGTTCCTTCACAATCGACTCCCCTGCTGAAAATGTGAAGCTCGCCTATATATATAAAAAAAACTTATTCACCGAATATAAATAAACGAGATCTTAACTTTGGCCTATAGGAGTTACAACATCCTAAAATATCCCAGCATCTTTATAAAGCGTGCTAGAACGCAACGATATTGCATGATGCAAAACCAGTAGCCATTCCTACCTCTGTTTGGTGTGTTCCTAACTAAATAAAATAAAATAAAATAAATTTGGTTTGTTTAAAATTATTATCATCATTATCATCATCATTCGCAGCTTTATTCAACCATTTTAATTATGGTGTGCCTCCCTTACATATCCATATACCTGTCTTTCAGCTGGGCCCATTGTTCTCCTTTGTTTGCTGTACGGGCCCAATTTGTTCCTGCGAGTTTTTTAATGTCATGGTCCCGTCTCAGGTGTGGCCTCCTTTTAGGCCTTTTAATGTCCCGTGGGTACCATGTTGTAATTTTGGTGCTCCATTTATTATCTGTTCTTTTTGCCAGGTGTCCTGCCCACTGCCATTTAAGAGATTTAAATCTGTGGATCACATCTATCCCCTGAGTTCTTTGTCGTATCCACTCTATTCTTTTGCGGTCTCTCTTCGTTATTCCCAGCATGTTTCGTTCTATTGATCGTTGTGCTATCTGGAGTTTTCTTGTAAAATCTGTTTTGAGTGTCGAGGTCTCACATGTATAGGTCATAACTGGTTGTATACACTGGTCAAATGCTTTCTTTTTTAGGAGGAGTGGCATTCTGGATTTAAATATAACTGAATTGCTTCCGTATGCACTTCATGCTAACTTGATTCATCGGTTGATTTCTGGGTAGGTAGGGATCCTGATTTATGTATTAGGTGGTCCAAGTATACGTACAAATTATATATATATATATATATATATATATATATATATATATATATATATATATATATATATATATATATATATATATATATATATATATATATATATATATATATATATATATATATAATTGAAATACTTCCATAACATATTTACACACGATATTCAAATTACCAAATCTATAGTTTTAAAGTATTTATCAAAGGGAACCAGGTCTGGTGAGCAAAAAGGATGCTTAGGTATTTTTTACTTAAATTTGTAAATTGTTATCATTTTTACAAGCGATCTGCATGCAGGTGCAGTGTTCTGCCAAAACAAACTACATTTAGCAGTTGGCAGTTATGGTTTTGCCCTTAATGTTTGCACTTAAAAGATCTAATGTCTTGTCATTGACTAACATTGATATGTATGAAGTTTTTATTAAATTATGTTCTCACAACAATATAGAATATAGCTCTAATAATATTTACACTTATCCATTTTCACAATTTCGGTTGAGATGACGGACAATTTATTATGCAGAAATGTGCTAACTTTTGGCAATACAAGCATTTATAAACATTTTAATTTAGTTATTGTCAACTACAACATTAGAAGTTCGTTTTGTGTAGTAAATACTAACTAGAGCATACAAAACGTTAAGCAATTCGAAATACCCGTTATTTCCTATTTAAGTTCACTATTATTTCTATACTTGCATAATCTCGCTGTTCCTAAGACCCAAAATTTATTAAGAATATAATTTCAAGCGGACTTACGCTGCTATAATAATTTCTCCCCTAATCCCGTTTATTTCTGAATAACGGGCCTGATATTCCGCTTGGGCTAATTTCGTGCGCGTATTAACATACCATATACGAAAATGACCTAAATAGGTCCCCCTGGATTATATGGCATTTTGGATGAGCTTACTGTGCTTGATAGACGCCATTTAATTTTAAGTGGGTGCCACTAAACTTTGACGGTTGTTTTCTACCCACTCCTAGAATATGTGACAAGCAAGCATATCAGTTAGCTAATATTTAGAAAAAAAACATAATAGTATGATTGCCTTATTACTTTTAAAAATTGCATGAATTAGTATATTAAAGTATAAGTGGATCTTAAGGTCTTGAAAACAGGCGCGATTTTTCGAGCCCGACGGCGTAAAGGCTGGCAATGTCATCTTAGACTTTACATTTCTCGTGTCGTTGATTGATGTACCATTGAAAAATTGAATTTTTAACACTATCTAGAAAAAAATATATTTTTATTTTGTAAAATATCTTTTTATAGTCCTTTCATGAAAAAAAGATTTTTAAGCAAAAAAATTATTCCATTTCATTTGTTACGATTTAGGGTCCCGAAATTTAAAAAAACATGGTTTTTCCATTTGCCAAGATAAGCTGTCAATTTGTCTTTTCTCTCATTCTGTCGGTCGCTATTTGGTAAAATACATACTTATCTAGGGACTTAAAAAAATTTAATAGTGTCAAGACGAAACCGGTTCAACATGGAATTAAACAAAACAGGAAAAAAGGGTTCTTCACATAGTCATACATTAAATTACTTCTTACAGTTCCACTCTATTTAGAGTGTAGGCACCCTCTCGCACATATCTGTGTTGCGTACCAACTGCTGTTACACAGATATGCGGGACCATCGGGTTAACATGCCTTCCTAAGCACATGCGAGAGGGTTTACCAGTCAAAAATACTACACATTAGTTTGACATTGCCTTCTGTGAGGTGATGAGCTATGAGAAAGTCTAATGAACAATGCGGAAATCGAACTCGCCTCTCCATGGTGAGAGGTTGATACGCTGCCACTACACCAGATCGACCGCTATTATACTACTAACCAGGCTAAAAGTTTGTAGCATGTTTAAAAATTATGTCATAATTTTATGCTACTCAATTGGCTAAAGGTACGAAAGAATAGTTTTATGCACGCCCAGTTAAAAATCAATAATCTAATGTCATCGAGCTACTTCCACGAACGTACCCTACTTACCAACTACTCAATACGACCTTGTGGCGAACCCTCCTATGTTGCCACGTTTCATCAGAAGTTTCTTTCCTTAAATGTTTTTCATTTCAAAGCATTTTCAGGTATTTTTAGGAGAATTGTTGTTTCCTTGGCAACACTGGTTAAGTTTTCAGTACCCCTTAGAGAACACGACTTTTCTGACCGTTTTGACAGGGGCCTTCTGACAAAAACGTTTGTTGAATGGCCGTAGTGGCTATAGCGTGATCTGCCCTTTTAGAATAAATTATCTTTTATTGTTTGCCCATGTATGTGGTTTTGTGCTTAAAACAACAAAAATTGTATTTTATTGCCTGTAGTGGGTTTTCGTTTTGGAGATCGTGCTGATTTATTTGATTTTGAAGGGTTGTCCCGGATCCATGTGGAAGTCAAGCGTAAGTAAGACGTTTTTCCTAAAATAATCTTGATCATCTGTTAATGTTAGGGTTTCTTTACAGTATTTTCCACCTTTTCTGATCATGTGACACCTTCGGCGTGAATATCTTTGCCATAGGCGAGTTTTCCTACATTTTGGGGTAAGTTTATAAATGTATGTTTTTATCAGGATACTAATTTGTAAATTTTGTCCCCAGGGTTTTTGTTTTGGTTCGGTTCCGTTCCGGTCCCGTTTTTAATATAATCTATGGCTAATTTTTGACATGGTTTTCCTATATCATCAGTCGTGTTTCTGGAGATGATTTAGTACGGAATTTTGTATGTACGAGTAAAGAATCTTCCGTACCAACCACCAAGCCTATTTGACATTGAAACCCCTGTATCCAGCAAGACACCAACACAGCAGTATTAAGGCCTGTATGATTAGTTTTTTTAATTAAAACTATTGAATTTGCCTGTCAACAATAGCCTGACAGGTAGACCTTATTTAATTAAATAAAATGGATTAATATTTAAGTATTCCTTTGGTGTTTATTTGAATGAATGTAACCTATTTCTAACAACACATATTGGATAGCAATTTTCTTGATTTTTTATGCTATACTGAACTTCTTAAACTAAATCAAGTGGCGCTCAAAATGATAAGTACAACCTATTCTACGACCCAAATGCTCTCTGATGAACAGCTGCCGTCCGCTGTGGTTTCTTTTTAAAAAACTTTAATTTTTACTAAAAACACCTTATAATAAATAAATTATTTAAAAATATAAAAAAGGACACCACAAGTTGCCTTGTTTTGCTAATTTCACAGAAAGCGGTCTTAAAAGATTGTTTTATATTTAAAGTACTTATCCACTGAAAAGTCTAATTAAGGTATAAGGTATAGTAAGGATAAATCTGAACCTTATTGGCAGCTGGAAATAAAAAGAAAGTAGTATGATCTAATAAAGGTATGGTACGTTTCACAATGATTCGTTGATTTCTTGAACGCAATAAAATTTAAATTACAACCCTCAGTGGAAAACCCAACCATAAATAGCTTGCTTGACAAATATCTGTTGTGTAGGCACCGCACCTTTTGAAAAGGTACAGGTCCCAATTACCTACCAATATTAATAGTTTAGGTTAGCTATTTTGAATAACACACACGAAAATACCTTGACAAACTCCAAACGACCGATGAACTAGGACGAAAAGACTCTGCTTTATATTCGACACCTGCAATTTGCCTATAACCTACATAACATACCAAAAGGTAGGTACAATAATAAATAAAGAAAATTTTAAGACTGAAACTATAAGCGGGTACCCACAGTATATTGAGTTTTACGACTAACAGTAGCAGGAAAAACGAGAAATCAACGAATTATTGTGGAACGTACTTTACAATTTATTTTTACCTATACTACGCGACATATATTATTTCTGTATAAATAACTTTAACAAAATTAATTAAACCATTTATTTAAATTGCTGAATATTTTTACCAATAATGCTAATACAAAAAAAACACTTTTTTAATTGCTTTCTTAAACGATAAAGGTTCAAATAAATTTTTTTAAACCACAGCTCTTGCTCCCTCAGACAAAAAATATACACAACCCGTTATTCAGACCGACCTTCCTCCAGATAAAATAGCTTTTGTTGTCGGGACCGAAAAAAAGTCGTCTAATAAATAAATCAGCCTTTTTAGTTTTTGCCGGACACTCGTTTATTTATTTAGATAAAGGCACAATAAATCTTTAGCGGACCTTTTAATTAAATAATGGAAGACCCCGTTTCCTTATGGCCAGTTTTTTTACATTTCGGCATGTTTTACTAGTCTTGGATCTACGGGGATAAACGGTTAATGTGGTCAAATAAACTGATACTAGTTTTTTTAATGTTTTTACTTAAATTTATGTAAGACAGATAGACAGTTAGTCGTCTGATACCAGATGTTACATGCAAAAAATAAAATTAATTAAAAACCTTTTTTTAATAATTTCGTTTAGTTAAATTTATAATTTTTAATAATATTACAGTGAAAGCTGGTTAATTGGGACTTCAAGGGACCAAGGATTTTGTACCATTTAAAGAGGTTTTCATTAATCCAGTTTTCCAAATAGACAGGTTTAAAATAGTTGTTGTCTTATTTACAGAGGCCACCGCTTATAGAGGTCAAAATGTATCGTTAATCCATTTATAAAGGTGAAACTGTTAATAAATAATGTATTTATTTATTACATATAAAAAATATGTAGGTACATAAGTTTCTCCACAATCTTTTTCTACTTCTTTTTCTGTGTTCAAAGAAAAATACGTAGAAACGATGTCATTATCATTTAGTTCTTCTAAAATGAGTACATCATCGTCAATAGAAACGAAATCCTGAAAAGTCGGCTGCTGTTCATTTTCTTCGTTGCTACAGGTGGTAATTATTTTGTTCCATTCTGAAAACGCTGCACAGATCTCTACCTCCTCTTGTAGGCTCTCAAGTTCAGATACATTCGGCCCTTTAAATCCAGCTTTTTTGTAGCAGTTACTAATTGTGGCTTTGCTAACAGAAAACCAAGCTTTTCTCACTTATACAGGGGACTAAGCTACAGAGTCCCATTTATAAAGGTTAACATCAAAAAAATTCTAAAAATTAAATCGCATTTAAGCAGGTTCGAAAAGTCCCAATAACAGAGGTAATTCAATAAAGAAGTGCCGGGACCTCATTATAATTCTAAATAATAGCGGTTTCTCACTTATCCAGGTGCCACTTAACCAAGTTTCACTGGAATAACAATGTGTCCATATTATACAATATACTTTATTTCCCTAAACCAAATTCATAACTAGGTAACTAGCAATAATATAAATAAATAAATAGTAAAAAAATATTTTAAAAAATAAGCGCTAATTTATATGTTCTAAAGAAAAAAGAATTATCTTTAAGTTAAATCAAATCCATTAATTTAATAAATTACACAATTTATGTGATATAAAAGCTTGTCGCGAGATTTACGTATTTTATAAATAAAAAACATATAATTTGTTTCTTAGAATTACTTATGTAAAGATCCAGTTACATATTGTATTCTTGTTTATCTACACAGGTAAATCTCGCCATAAGGTTTTATGTTATATAAATTGTGTAATGTAATAAATTGGTGGGTCATTTAAAAATTATTTTCCTCTTTTTCGTACAAGTACATAAAAGCTTGTTTTTAAAAATATTTTTTTTACTATTATGTTATTTTTTATTTTTAAGTTTATATCATAGATGAGAGTCCACCATATTGGATTTAAACAGGCGTCATTTTATTTTTCTTATTCTTTTAAAACCGTTTTATTTGATATCTATATCAAGAGAGTGCATAAAAAGTAACTAGGCTACCATCTTACCCGGTCAGTCATATTGGATTAAGAGTGATGTCATTTTATTTTCCGTATTCTTTTCAGCAAACCCTTTTCTTTTATACCCATATCATGGAAGTGCATAAAAAATAAGTAGTGCGCCATCTTGTGCGGTACGCCATATTGGATGTAGACTATCCTCACTGAGCTAATGCTTTGTCATTAGTACAATAAATGAAAGGACAAAGCTGTAAATAAATCTGTACAGGTTTCCCTTGTGAAGCACTCCTTAGGTCTTCGGGGATGCTTTCGAGCAAAAAAAAGTTTACCAACATTAACAGGTGGGAAAGGGCTAAAGATGGCCCCTCAAGGCCCGAAAAATGGGTTTTTCGCAAATATCTGCCAAAATATGCGAATTGGAAAATTTTTGTTTTAACAAAAAATGAAGATTGCCTTGTAATCTATAAAAATGGTCCTTATCATTTTTTTCGAAAAATCGATAGTTTTCGAGATAACGGGACCTAAAAGTCCCTTATTTTAGCTGCCGCTCTACCGCTAGAAAGCTGCTATCTTCATGGATTCACTTATAAGCGGGCGGACTTTTCCCATTACTTGGGAAATAATGTACATTTTTTAATTATTCAAAGTTCATCGGAATGGGAAATCTCGTACCTATCATTGCATATGAGTTTGGGCCCGTTCTGATTTTAGAATATTGTAAAAAGCGGTCAAAGTTTTTTTTACAAAATTTTGAGAGTATCTCATTAATTTATTAATATTTTTTAAAATATGGTTTGTTATTAACATTTCTTTTTTATAACAAGACCTTAGCAAGTGTTCAATAATTCTAGAAAAATTTCTTCACAATCTTTCTTGCGTTTTAATATATAATTGTTTTGCCCAGTTGCATTTTTAGTAAGAAACTACAACTACCACATCTATCCAGTGTGGAATGTTATAAATTTTTCGACGGCCGTTTTTGCGAAAAATATTGGTGTAGCGAAAAAAATGGTAGGGACCATTTTTGTAGATTTCGAGGTGATCTTTACTTTTTATCGGAACAAAAATTTTATAATTTGCATATTTTGGCAGATATTCGCGGGAAACTTATTTTTGGGACTTTGGGCGGCCATTTTCAGCGGGTTCCCACGCCGAAATCGTGATAACTTTTTCTCGCTCAAAAGCATCCGCGAAGAATTGTGTCACAAATGAAAACTGTACAGATTTATTTACAGCTTTGGGTATTTTTAGGTCTTCAGTTGCTGGGCTACATCCAAACTAATCATGTATGCAAAATTTTAGCTCAATCGGTTGAGAATAACTGCTTTAAAATTCAGTTGCAAGATTTGACCCGAACAAACATACAGCCTTGATTGTTTTATTCAGGTTAGTAAAACAGTTACAAACGCAGAAAAGTAACAAATTTTGGTAAAGAAAATTTGGAAACAATTCTTTGTAATGTAAGAACTCGAACCAGTTTATTGTTGGTCCGGTCTGCAATAAAGTACTCTTTTAATGTCTGCAATCCATATCAGACTTACAAACCTTTTCTGAAAACTAAAAACAGTGCAGAACATATTATAAGCAATAGAAGTGAATGCCGATGCAAAACAAAAGGAAACCCTTCTTGAAACTCTTTACGGGACTTGTCATTCACAGTGGGAAGGACCACGTATTTAAAATAAGAATTCTAAAGGTTAAATCCAGGTGGTTTTTTGTTTATTTAAGTTGGTATTTACAGTTAAAAATGTTGGATCAATTTATGATTGAAAGGTATATCAGAGGGCTCGCCTTTTAAAGAAAGCTAATGGTTTGGTATGATCTGTCCAATAAACTGTGACTGAAACTTACTTTAACTAATTTAAAAGTAAATATTGTAACATAAGTATCTTAAACATTATGAGATATCCAGTCTTTTTTTTTTACTGTACCTATTACGGTAACGCTGGATTCCTTTATTTGTAAAGTCTGTTGTTGTTGGCTTTGACGACCTAATGGCAAATATAAGTTATAATTTAAATATAGGTGTATTATAAGGTGTCTGTGATCTATCTAGGTGTTTTTTAAATATGTATCATGTTACTTTGACTACACAACCACTGATCATTATGATTTTACTCTGTAGTGTCCTAAATCAATAAATAAATGCTAATTTAATTTATAATATTTGTAATAATGTAACTAAGCCAAATTCTAATAATTATCTAATTAATAAAATTTAAAATAAGTAAGATGACTAAAATCACAAAAGTTAAAGAAATATTACTGTACAGTTCCTTTTAATCTGTTAAAATAGTAAAAATTAGTCACAACTTTACAATGATCGCCAATTTTTTTAATATATATTAATATGTTTGCGGTTAGTTGATTAGGCTTATCCACTGAATCTTTGAAAATATTTAAAATTTGTTATGAATTATGCAGTTGTCATTAAAAAAAAAATTAATGAAACTCTTAGTGTGGAAAGTAATTTTAGCAAAGCCGTAAGGTATTTTATATTTTAAGTGGACTAACTAACTAAAGAGATATTATTTTGTTGCTATTTAGTAGTAAATATAAATATATTGTTCCGTGACACCCCCTATAAAAACACGTATCCTGGTTTTACACCTTTTTATTGCAAATCAGGTTCACAAACGTTTCTATGGTAACAAAAATTCAACGTAACGTTATTGTGACAACTGTTTAACCTTTAACTATCTGTCAACTTCTTATCTCTGTGAAATGCAAAACTAAACTGGCCCGTGCGGATTTTCCTCGCGCTTTTTATAGTAAAGTGGAAAAGAATGGAAAAGTCTGGAAAAGTCAGGATTCTTTTACTACAGGATGTAAGAAAGTGTAAAAAGGATGTCTCCAGCGCGCTCAGGATAATCCGAAATGACCGTCGAAAAAGGGAAAAACTAAGGTAACCTATTTTAAATAAATTATTAACCTAAATAAAAATATTTTAACCTTTTATATTTCTAATAACTAAACACTAACTAAAGTCTGTAACATTGCCCCCTCCCAAGGTTTGATCGTCTCGATCAAGTATCTTCTCGATCTTGATAGCGACACAGCCGTTCTAGATGTACAACTTTCATCTTCGCCTGTGGGCTCTTCTGAATTCGGTACACCAGATCATTAAGCCGGGTTACTACTTTATATGGTTCCTC